>VFFE01007820.1:1730605-1795436 GCA_008921705.1 Burhinus oedicnemus
GAATTATAGAGTAATCTTGGTTGGAAGGGACCTCTGAAAGCCACCTGGTCTAACGCCTTTCTCAAAGCAGGACCAATTTCAGTGTTGGATTAAGTTTGAACGGTTTAAATTTTCTCATATGGTTTTCCAGAGAGGCATATTATTTAGAGTCCTTTTTGTGATTGTATGGAAATGCTGGGATCGCCTGAGCATTTCAACCTGCACTTCATACACTAACACCCATGTAATAAAGAACACAGTCAGGCATAAGAACCAAGTCTTCTCTTCCATCAGCTCTTAAAGATTTGAAACTTGGCCATGACCAAGTAACTAGAAGTCATCTTGATGTCTGTTAGGCTTCTGTTCTCTTCTACCACAAGTGATTTTACAAACTATGCTATCCAAGTTTAACTGAAAGACAGTGTTAATGTGCAATGGTAAGAAAGCTTCTTTCACAAAAAAAAATTCTTATAGTGAAAATAATAGATCTGGACGTGTGCTAAGAAAGGTGATATCAAGAGACTACATTTACTAAAACCTGAAAATTAAACAACACCATGCTCTGCCAGGCTATTTCCAAGGCTGTCTGTCCTACAGCAAAACAGTATCTGATCACCAGCACGAAATGGAAAACTGCCACCTCTGCTATTCATCCATTCACCTTCACAATCCCATTTGGTAGGTGCACAGCACTCATGAACTTCAGCACAACCAAGCTGCTTAAAATGCAGCACCTATTTCATCAAAATCATTAGTGTCTGCTGTACTATAAGGGGAAATAAGACCCTCGTGGAAAAAAAGCATACAATACAGGAAAGGGCCTAAAAACCTGACTGATAATATAAATATTAAAAGTTTTGTAAAATACATAACTACTTGGGGAATTGTATGGGCATACAGAAAGCCATGTTGTTCCCTACCAATTTTTATCAATTGAAGGTGACTGTAAGTGCAAATGTAAATATTGACCTCTGTTTTGTATATTATACGTGTTAAAGTTGCCAGTATGGAACAGATATCTCTGGAGATACACTGCAGTATGTACATTTGCTTTGCTTTATCAACATATTTCAACCTTGACCTTGTAGGCTAAGAGGTACACTCATTAAATTAATTTGGCTGTAACAATAAAGATACAGTACCCCTTCCCTGCTCCAGCTATGGTACAGTTTTAGCATTTGAGCAGATGTTTCCCCTCTGTACACCTTGGGATAATCCGATAGTCATGACGAAATCATACAGACAGGATGATGATACAGGTCTGCTGTTGAGTCCTAGGCCCTGTCAAATCAAATCATAGTTTTTGATGTACTTGTGACATTAAAAATTGTATGAGTTCAAAAGCTCACAGAACTCATGTTCCCATTAGCGTGAACTGTTCCATTAAGTCAAGCAGTGTCATCATTTTGGGTCTCATTGCATCCAGTGTTGATGCACCTGACTTTTCACCACTTTGAGCTTGAGGCTGAGGTGCACCTGAGCTCAGAAGGATTAGTGAGATATAAGGGGAGATGTACGTCCTGGCAGTCCTTGGATATTCTCTGGGGAATTACAATGAAGAAAATAGTAAGGGCATGTTATGATTCTGGCTATTACGCTGCAGAGAATTCTCCAACAGAAGGTGTACTGAGACCAGCAAACTATCCCCAGGGTAGGTAACAGCTACAATTTGCACTGATTTATGCACGTGAGTACACCAGTCACCATCCTTTGGTGAGGTCTGCCTTTTCTACCTGACCACCAGCAATTGCTTATCAAACAATCCTAATCTTATTTATGCAAATGGTCCAGGAGCTGCTAAAGCAAACACAAAGACCAGCTGTCCATGTGAAAGCTATGATCATGTATCCTAGATGAAAAAATTTCAGGACGAGAAGGAAGACAGAGCTGCATTTATGTGCTGGTCCGGACAGGACCTCGGTTCATATGGATAGTCCCCTGCTACTGTAACCACCACATCATATAATCTCTTCATAAAGTTATAAAGCTCCATTTTAAAAGCACTTAGGGATTTTAAATCCCTATTTCCCTGAAAGGTTCTTCCAAACCTGATTATTCTAATGGTTAAAGCAGTTAAAGGAGCCACCCTGGCTGGAACTGAAGCCTTCTATGAGCCATTGCTCAGAGCGACCAGACCATAGCACACTCCAGACATTGAAATGGATAGTATGACCAAATGCAGCTACAACAAGTGCTCATAGCAAAACATTAAATAACTGTGCAGACCTTCTGGAAACATGTAATGGCTGATAATAGCTCCCTCATTCAAAATTATTCCTTTCATACTTCTGTGTCCTCAAATCACCTCCAGCCAAACAACTCCTTCCCTACCCCAACACAACTGTAAACAAAATAATTCCATTTCTACAGATGAACTTAAGAGGACTTTAAATATTCATCGACCTAAGTAGGCAGGCTGAGAAATGGTAGGTTCTCTCTACCTTATCTCAATACACTCTGTCAGAATGCAACTACAGCTCTTGGCCATTTCAAAAAGTAAAGTACTTACTTTTAAAGTAAGTAAAAATGATAATACAATCAAACAAATAACTGGAAAACTGGAGGAGAAAGAAAAACAGACATGGCATGAATTATGGAAATGCTCATGAAATACCAAGGAAACATGCTGGTGTGAATAAGAAATATCACCAAACGAGAGTGAGGATCTCATGCCATCAGCTTACGTGATGGACATAGAATTATAGATGGTTTAGGTTGTAAGGGACCTTAAAGATCATCTAGTTCCAACCCCTTTGCCATGGGCAGGGACACCTCCCACTAGACCAGGTTGCTCAAAGCCCCATCCAGCCTGGTCTTGAACACTTCCAGGGATGGAGCATCAACAACTTATCCAGGCAACCTGTTCCAGTCCCTCACCACCCTCAGAGTGAAAAAATCCTGACATCTATTCTAAATCTACCCTCTTCCAGTTTGAAGCCATTATGCCTTGGTGCTATCACTACATGCCCTTGTAAAAAGTCCCTCTCCAGCTTTCTTGTAGGCCCCCTTCAGATATTAAAGGCTGCTATAAGGTCTCCCCCCAGAGCCTTTTCTTGTCTAGGCTGAACAACTACAACTCTCTCAGCCTATCTTCATATGAGAGATGCTCCAGCCCTCTGATCATCTTTTGTGGCCCTCCTCTGGACCTGCTCCAACAGGTCCATGTCCTTCTTGCGTTGAGGACTCCAAAGCTGGACACAGTACTCCAAGGTAGGTTCTCATGAGAGCAGAGTTGAGGGGGATAATCACCTCCCCCGACCTGCTGGCCATGCTGCTTTTGATGCAGCCCAGGATGAGACTGGCTTTCTGGGCTGTGAGTGCACATTGCCAGCTCATGTTGAGCTTCTCATCCACCAACACCTCCAAGTCCTTTTCCTCAGGGCTGGTCTCAATCCATTCTCTGTCCAGCCTGTATTTGTGCTTGGGATTGCCCCAACCCAGGTGGAGGACCTTGTGCTTGGCCTGGTTGAACTTCATGAGGTTGGCATGGGCCCACCTCTCAAGCCTGTTCAGGTCCCTCTGGACGGCATCCCTTCCCTCCAATGTGTCGACCGCTCCACAGTTTGGTGTTGTCAGCAAACTTGCTGAGGGTGCACTCAATTCCACTGTCCGTGTTGCCAACAAAGATGTGGACCAACACCAGTCCCAGTACTAACCCCTGAGGAACACCACTGACTACTGATTTCCACTTGGACATCGAGCCATTGACTGCAACCCTTTGAGTGCAGCCATCCAGCCAGTTCCTTATCCACCGAGTCATCCATCCATCAAATCCATGTCTCTCCGATTTAGAGACATATCGCATCCCATAAGCTTCCTTACTATGTGGTAATCTTCCACCTAATGTAATTTGGGCTTTAAAGACATTTTTATTGATATGTGTGAAGATAACTAACGTTGGATCCTAAAAGAAGATTCTGTGGTAAACAACTACCAACTCTGGGGGCTGAGCAGCAGCACAAATTGCATTCCTTCTACCTTCTCAGAACCATACCTAGAAATCTTTATAATTGACAGTGGAAAGCTGTACATCTAGCTCTTTAAAAAGACATATTGATTTTATTGAACTGGAGGCAAGGAAAGAGAGACCCTAATTATTATAATTATGAATTCAGTAATGCTAGTAATCATTAATAGTTTCAACAGGTTCATAAATCATTCACATAAGGGGGAAAAGCAGTAAGTGAAGATCAATTTCTCCTCAGAGGCATTGCAAAATTTGCCACCCTTGTAGAAATTCCTGAATCAGCTTTCCCTTCATGAATAGCAGAGCTTCACAAGAAGATGACAATGAGATCAAAGGTGAAAAAGTTGCATATCAAAACACAAGTAGGATTTCATTTCAAGGCAGGCACCTAAATAACAGATTGCTTGAATTATTGACTCTTGTTTCTTTTGTACCCTTACTGCTATTACACTACAGTTTCATAATCCAATTTTGAGTGTCTTTAAGGTCTTAATTGAATGCAAACTTTCTGTGCAAGGCTAACATGAATCCATTGCAAATATACACACTACTCTTCTTTCACTGCAACAGAAAATCCTCAAGGGTGTATTAACTGGAACACACAAACACCAAGAAATGCAGACTTAAAATATCTCCTCCAAGCAAGATGGAAAATTCAGATAGACCATATAACTTCAAACCTCATAACTAGCAGGAATATTGGAATACGTGTGGTGAAATCCAGCAGGCAGCTGTTATTAGTAATAAAAGCAATCAAAAGACATGAAGAATTTAAACTTAGCACTGCCAAAATTATCCCTACAGTCTATGAATATAAACAGATTTTTAGGCATGCTTTTCCTTTCGCTTTACTCAAGCTGCTTGACTAGTTATGTTTTCATTGCACACCAGGAGAAGGTACAAATAAAAGCCACAATGATTGAAGGAAATGGACAAGTTTTTCTAAAAACGGTAGAAGAAATAATCTGCCAGATTTTCAGAGGGCCTAAATGTGCAGTACTTCAAGTAGCATCAAGAAGAGCAGAAGGTAGGTTGGTGATTTTCTGAAAAAAAAATCAGTAGGTGAGGTTTAAAAGGCAGAAGAAACAGAAAGTGCTAACTTTCCAGACATATTTCAAGGATTTAAGCGTCAAGGAGAGAAAATTGCTAGAGCAGGTAGGCAGGAGAGTATAATTAGAAACAACAGGAAATGTGGACCAAATTCAAAGGACAAAGACAGTGGAAGAGTCTCAAAAGGAAATGGCAGACACAATAACTGGAAAGGTTTGAAATTAGATAGGGTAAAATGTTTAGAAAGAAATATTTTTTGCAGTGGCAGATATGGCTGTAACAAGCCTTTTTCGGTTTTTGACTCATTCCTTAATAAAGGATTATGCTCTCAGTATATCTGTGTCTGTCATTCCCTCCAGTAACATTAGACCAATTTCACCAAAACTAGGCAGAAGGATAGAGGTTAGGAATTATTAAGCTTTTTGGAAGCAGGCAGACAGCAGGAGAGGGGAGACCAAGCGATTAGCCCCTCTGACAGAAAGGATGCAGTACACTCCCTAAGAATTCACATACACACTCATTCCTAAGAAGCAAACACAGAGAAACCAGGCTTCTGTCTTTTGGCTGCTCACTGAAATACACCTTAACTTTTACGGCTCCCTGATTTTCTTTGAAGTTCCAGTTCAGAAGTTGACCCGTGCTCAGCAAACCACTGAAGCAAGCTCTTTCAGTCTTCTGTGACTCAATCTCATTTTATGAGTTAAGCATATGTGTAAGTACTCTGCTAAATAGGAATGAATTTAAATACTCTGCCGAGCTAGGCTCTCATTTATCAGCAAAATCACCAGTTCAACTCAGTAAATTCACCAAATTATATGTGGACAGAATTACTCCTGACCCTTGTTCAATGCTGCATGAAAATGACCCCTGTAGGAATAGAGAACCCTTGAAACAGGTCTCCCACATAATTAAGAGCATGACCTACACTTTTGCTCCCAGCCATCCTGACTATGTAAGGAAAGCAGTAAACCAAAGCTCATAATGTTATCATGAACAAATGAGTCTTCCTCTCACTACTAAGCTGCTCAGCATTGAGTACACTTGGTATCTGACGGGTTGCTTACAATCATTAGCACAGCTAATGTAAATTTAAATTCTATATCATAGCATCCTAGGACACACAATGAATAGCAGTAACTCTGAAACTTAAGGAAAGGGAAAGATTCAAGTCTTTTTCATGGTAAAACCATGCAGTAACATGGATGAATCGGATTTCTCTTTGACAATTCCAAAAGAAGAAGAGTTACCACGTATGTTTCTATCTCTTATTTCCGTATTTAATAATTTAGAACTCTTACTGTTTGTTCATAAAAGAAGCATTGTGTTCTGAAAACCTTGTGGAGATGTAAAACAAGAAGCAACAAATTCATATCTAAATCTCTGGTGACATTTTATCTATGCTAAGGAACAAAATATTCTCATATATGAAACAGTGAAGGATTGACGCCAAAGTTTTTACATAAATGTATAAGTGGGCAGATGAATTGTGTGGAGAAAAGATGAAGTAGAAACAACTTGGAAGCCATTTGTGTAAGAAAGGGAAATGAAGAGAATTGAAGCAGTTAGTAGTTCCATAGCAGATATTTCTCCCATAGGTATGAAAATAGTGACATCTCCTTCAGTATTGATGAGTGTAAATTAAAGTGTGCTCCTATTTTCAGAAAGTCAAATGATGAAAATACGCCGATCCTTTGCTCTTCTCATCTATCTCATAAAATACAGCCAAATTCATAGCTGACAGAAAGAGAAACTTCCACTTCTTCTATACCACTGCTGAAGTTCCAGGTGAAATTTGCTACCAGAACTGGACTGAATTAAGTGGATGCCATGGCAGTGGGTCCCTTCCCAAGCAGGGGTACAACAGGAGCAGCCACAGAGTCATGAAATATTGCTGTTGACATAAAGCACTGAACTGAAAACACAAGAGATGCTTGGCTCTGTCACTCTTCTGGTGAGTGACCCTGTGCAAGCTACTTCACCACTCTGCTGTAGTTTTCGGACGTTCTGAATATGACTCAGAGCTCTGAGATTTGTCAGTGAAAATTCTCCATAACAGGCCAGAAAGAAGAGTTCAGGGCTAAGTTAGGATTTTCAAAAAAACCAAGTCATGGAGATGCTACAAAAGCAGAACCTCATCCTTTTACATTAAGAGATTAGACTTGTTTGCAGTACATCCATCAGAGTGGAATACCTTGAAGAATGGTCAGTTTTTCCATATCACACCTTCCTAGTCTCCACGAGCTGCAAAGCCCATGGTAGTCCGTAAAAGAAGAGTTAGATTTCAAAGACTGAGTTCGTTTCCAGCCAGATTATTCCACTCCATTGCATTCAAATGTGTAATATGGCACCGGAAAAATGGCCTTCTTGACAGTCTTTATTTTAAAGATATTAAGTCCTCCATTAGTTTGTTTTGAAGCCCTTCAAATCCAGGGAATGTTTAGGTGGTAATTCTGGTCTTCACCAATGCAGTGGAGTTCCACAAGATTCAGCAGGGAAAGGGAAATGATGAAAAATAAAAGCAGTATGTGATGATGCGGTTTTCTAAATGAGCAGAGATCTAAGTTGTCTATTTAAAGAAGAAAAGTTCAGTGGCACATCATTTTATAAGTAGGCTAGGTTAGTAGCACTAACTTCCAGTATCAGCTGCACCAGCTCCCCCTAAAACTACAACAGAGAGAATTTTTAGCTGTGCTTCGCATTCCTAGACAATACAAAGCCCCCAGTGCAGTGAATGCTGCTGGCTTTATGAAGATATATATCATTTTGATCTGGCTGAAGCAACCCCAGTGAGGAGTCTGTCCCAATTTGACGTCCTTTCCTTCCTTCCTTCAGTTAGCATACATCACTCATGGACGCACACCATAATACGCAGTGACACACACAGAAGAGACAGAGCAGAAGAAAGCTTTCAAAGCATTTCAGCTCTTCTCTATGAAACATAAATACAGGACACTGAATTCAGTTGCAGCACAGTTTCCAATGTTTGACAATACAATCCACTCTCTGCAACTGAAATATTTATTCAGGAACAATTACCATATGAGATTAATATTTAAATCAAGGGTAATTTGTTTTCATTATTACTCTTATTTCTTTTTAAACAACAGTTAGAATTATAAACTGAATTGATTATTTATTCTTAAAGCAGATCTTAAAGCGTTTATTAATACCAGTCTGAAAAGCTCAGCCATTGATCAAACTCTGTACTTTCCAGAGCGATGGCTTGAAAAAAAAAACCCCCAGCCCCTGAGCTCTGGATTTTACAGCCATTACTGTCAATTATACACCCCACTGTGGGAGCAAAAGAAATCCTCATACATGCCAGCTGCAGCCTTATCCCTGAATTTTGCAGAGGCAATTGTTATTTCAAACACTGAAGGGGGGAGAGAGAAAAAGAGGGGAAAAAACCAAGCTAGCCGTAATGCAGGCAATTGAGATTCTACCCATGTGTTTGGAGACCTTCACGTATGAGTTTGAAATTGTTTTAAAGAACAGGTTTTGATAGTTGTAATAATAACCATAACACTGAGGTCTCTCTAGTCTCTTTCATGCAGAGATCTCAAAACATTTTATGAAGATGCAGGTATAGCAACAGGCATGTCACACATCACAAAAACTAGAAAACACAGAAATGCAGTGACTTGAACAAGATGATTTTTGGGAGCTCTGGAGCTTGCAGCAGAGCAGGGTGCAGCACATACACCCCCAAGCTACTGGTGACAGTCTGTCTCCGAGGGTGGAAGCCACACCGGCACGCGAGAGCGGCCCTGCCTGGCACCTCACTCGCACCGCTGGGCTACGTTGGAGACAGAAGGTAGTAGCTCCGCATGGCGCTGTGCTGATCTATCAGCTTGACTGCTGCTAGCCTGGCAGTCTGCACAGCAATCCATCCCATGGAATAGAGGTGCCAGAGTACATTACTAGGAGAGGTAGGAAAAGAGGTAAAACCCAGTCTCTGGCTGAAATAAATGGGAATTCCACCATTTCAATGAAGATGCAGTTTCTGCTGTAATAGTCTTGACTCCTTGGACTATTGTCATATCCATCAGAGCACGCTGCAGTGGCATTCAGGACAAAGTTTGAATGCACTCTCACCCTAAAGAAAAGCAGGTCTCAGGCCCTGTGATTGCATCCCAGTTCTTCATATTCTGACCCAATATTCTTCGGTCATTTCCAGGCATAAAACATACAACATTACAATTCCATATATCTCCCTCCCTTCGTGTTCTCTCCTTATACCTCAATATTAATTAATAGTTTGCAAAAACATGCATCGCTTCAAACAAACAAACTTTTTTGCAAGTTTGCCTGCCTGCTTTAACTGAGGCAAGGGCCCACTGGAGATCAGTGGAGATATTCTACCAGAAAGCGGAATAAAGCTGTAGTTACTTATACCCAAGATTATCCTTTCCCATGCCACTAACACTTCTTTCCAGCTGTCTTTTCTACTGGAAGGCTTTTCTAAGATTATGCAGCTAGTTTTTGTCCAAGTGGAAGAACAGATAATCAGAAACCTCCTTGGAGCTCCCAAACTCTGTCAGGTTTACGCTTGGTCCAGACAGCACTTCCAAATGCTGCAGGGCTCTCTGCAGGTGCTGGGAAAACAATGTGAAAGGCAAAACTATCAGCTGGATTCTTCATTCTAGAGCCTTAGGTGATCAAAGTACCTCAATGACTGGGTTAACATGGCAATCTCTGACACAACTTACCTCTAATTATCTCCTGAAAGTAGAATAGCTACAGCTTGAAAGACCGGGGAAAGGCAGCAATTAATACTGCAGGCTGCCTATTAAGGTACTCAGCTGTTATCTCATGTCTCCTGATCTCCTGGTTCATGTACTGACATAGCCATATTTCTTCCCAATTCCTCACAAACATTTCAGAAAAGGCCCTTTATGCCATGTGAACGTAGAATGGGAATCATCTCTAGCTTCAAAAATTTCTGTAGATTGCATAAACCCCCCTTGTTCTTCATTCCTCCTTGCAACAGTTGACAACAGATCTGGACTGAAACCAGGAGAAAATCAAGTTTCACTCCATTTCTATGAAGAACTCAGGTGGCCCAGAGAGTCTGCCGGTTCTTCCATGCTTGTGGCTGGATCTCTCATCTATCAAGATGCAAAGCCTCTTAATTTCCATTGAAATCTACAGCTCCAGTGTACTTATCACAGCAGACAAATAAGATTCCTTTAAAAGCTTAGATTTTAAGCAAGTACTCCTATAAATACACTAGCATCAAAGACTTCAGGCTGAGTTGTATATATAGCTTAACATGCAGGATACTGCTACTGTATAATAGCTACGCTCCCATTCAAGGTGCAATTGATAGTATATCTACTAACAGCTTGGAAAATGAGCAAATACCCTTGCTCCGAATAAGAGGTGGAAAATCTCCTATATCCACCCAGCTCAATTCTAAATACCACAGTCAGCACTGAGTGAACGGTACCTTAGGAAAGAGACTGACCTGCTGAGGCGGCACCATCACTTGAAAGGATTAAATTCTCTTTCACAGAGAGAATGCGTGACACTGCACAGGATAGGCAGATGGGAAGTTGCCTTCCTTTACACCCTCTGCTGCTGATGTTAAGAACCCCGTTGGGGAACTTTCACGAATTACAAGTGCACGGTATAGAAAAGTTAGTGAAAGCAGACAAGAAAATCCCTTTGTGGCTGAAGCAACTGTCTTCTGCTAGCTTCTGCTGAAAAAAACTACACACATAGCTTAGAGAAAAATAAAACCAGATGAAGACACACCAAGCTATACTTAGGGAAGACTTGATTTTAAATGGATGTAAATAAATTACACTAATTAAATAAATGTTGTTTTGATATTTTGACAGAGTAGAATATTAAAAGAAGGAAAAAGACGATGACGAGAAGTCCATAATGCAGCAGAAAATGCTTATATTCGGTCATAGATTTTAGTCAAAGAAGATACCAGCTCTAGCAGGGTTCAACTGCTGTTGTATTCAACATCAGAAATACATAAAAAGGAGGTCAAAATACAGTACATGAGCTGACTGGCTTGCGGAGCATTAGGACCTTCAGGGGGCAATTTTACAACCTTTGACACTTTCAATTTTAAAAAACAATTTGCTTTGAGTCTAGCGCAGTGAGAGATGACAAAAATTGTTAGACAAGTGTTAATGCAACTACCACTTACCTATATGTGAAAAAAGGAAATAAGACAGTGTTAGGAGACCCAAACATTTAGATCAAGATAATGTTTTAAAACATTTTAATGAAACATCATAAGTCACCATAGTCATTATAGTATTTTCAACTTGTATCTAGCATGAATATAGGACATGTTTTCAGACCCTGTTTTAAGCTGACCCTGTCCACCAGAGGTTAGCTCCCGCCCCAAGCACTCCATCTGGGCGGCCCTTCCTCAGAGAGAACTCTAGAGTAGGACTGTTGAGTTTTCTCTTCTTCTTTGTTCCTTTTACGGCATGTAAAGTAGCAAACCATTGTTCAAAAGCCTAAAAATACATCTGGATTCTTCTGGAATGGTAAAATGTTAGCTCTAGCCTAAGATGTCAAAAGAAACAACATATTCAGAGCTGCAGATAAAAAAGAAAGTCTAAAAAGAATAAATTATATATAAGAACTTTGGTAGTTCTCGTGTCTGAGGAGTGGAGCTGACTTAAGCTTTCACCTAGGGCCCAGGGCTACGTTTCAACCGAATTTCTAGAGGCTAAGTATTCCATCTGGTAAGCCTTTCCTTCCTCCAGAATGCTTTTGTCTTTAACCCTTGTTGTATTGCACCTTGGGGCAAGCTTAGACCAAGCCTTTACAAAGTGAATTTCTTCCTCCTGCACTCAAGGGCACACAGGGACAGCACACACCCACTGTTCTCCGAGGCTGCTGCTTTTCTGGATACAGCTGGTACATCCTAAAGCTCTGCACTGTACAGGTTGCTGATGAAGAAGATCTATAGTGTCCAAAATAATTTTCTGCTATAGTCCTAGCCAGACCAGAGCCCGAAAGGCTGACTGTAAGCTGGAAACGTATAGTTCACGTATATGACCTGCTTTTATAAAGTCACAGCCTGGAAGATGCTCAATGCATACTGTGCAGTGGCAGTTTCCTTACTGCTTCTTTGTACACTCATCACAGGCTACGAGATCCAATACTGTCGTAAAGTGCCAGTTTCTGCCCAAAGAGCTTACAGTATAACCAGGTTTTTGGACCGTAGCAAGACTGTGGGAAACAGGAATACTAAGTTCTGGATTGCTCATAAGTCACAACACAGGATGCCCTTGCAGGTAACCTCTACTCACTGGAGTCCATTTGCTCTTGAGAAAGACAGTAGCAGCACTCTTTCAAAATCAAAAAAACAACCCAAGGTCTCTGTAATGATGATGCCAATCTCTTCTACTTGGTGTCATCTCTATTACAGCACACAGGGTACCTGGAGGCTGCCTGGCATGTGAAGCCACAAACAGGTAAATGTGATTTGGAGAGTTCTCCTTATACTGCTGCATCTGAAGATTCTCCCTACAGATGGTCATAGTCATTCCAGAACTGGCCAGGAAAGTGCTCTTGCCAGGACCAGTGTACTCAGGTGGTTTCTTTGGCCTCTAGGACACACTCTGCAGCAGCATAGGCTGGGTTCATAAGGGAAAAGCTGCTGAAAGACAGCACTGATTTTTAGTGACACTGATAACAAGGATAGAGGGATATATATGGGATCCAGCTACAACCTTTATTAAAATCTTCTTGTCCCGTGCCCCCCTCAAATATTTATCTTGACAAAATGGAATCCATCTCCAAGTAATTTCTGCTGCAGGGGCTGGTGTAGCTAAACCACAAAGCACGCTCATCTCACAGCTCTAGTGTATACTGACCTATCCCGTCTTCAGCAAAGTCTTTTTCAGAGACTGTTCTGCCATGCTGTGAAACAATATGATTCAGCCTGTAGAGATAAACTCTGTACCAATCCTCCCCTTTCCCACTAAACCCTATTCAGTTGTCTATCTACATTTCAATCTGTGACATCCTCGTAGTTCAGAATATTTTAAAAGCCTCCAACGTGTATCATTGGTACCTCAGAAAGCAAAGAATAATGATATCGGGAACTGATTTCAAATTACAACCTTAAGGTGGTGCCTCATACTCCAGTTTTCCAACTCCTGAAAGCACCAGCTGCACACTCAAGTTTAAAGACTGCATGGCTTACATACGTACATGAACGTATACACGTCTTTGTCTTCACTTTTTGATATAATTTCATGCTAAGAAACACTGTGGAATTTACTAACATTCTTGCCTTCGCTTTTCTATTTTTCTCTTGTAAATCACACCAATTCTAAAACCATTCAGGTATAAGAAATGTTATTTGTTTCAGTTTCAAGGCTTGATTTTTTGTGTGCTCTTAGCTTCTCAAGAGCTATTGCAAAGCTCTTGGAGGCTCTTTAATCCCCTTCAGAGCTGCTGGTGAGAACAGAGGAGAGTTAAATCTGAAACGCCTTTAAAACATCGCTTGGGGGTTCGCAGAAGGAATTCTGCTGCAGGCCTCGAGGGTCATACGCCTGCTACATGCTTCTGCGTGCCTTTCCCTCTACTTCATATTTTGCTGTTGCCTCACAAAGAATTGGAAGAGGAAAGGGGAAAAAATAAAAAAGCCTTATAATTTATAGGAAATGTATATACTACATGTTGCCAGGAGGAAATGTCAAGAGAGAAAAATGAATGCTTTCTGACAATTGTTAGTCATTTTGTGCCAGCAGCTAAACAACACGAGAGCTACGCTTTCCCTCCCTGAACACAAGAGCACACTGTAGATGAATCACTCCACTGAATTATCACTTGCAATAATTTGTGGTGGTAAATTGTCACTGACATCACAAAAACAATGTGTAACCTTCAGATTTTATTAAGGGATAGTGAAACATGGCCGAACTGCGCTGGGCTAAACAGCGCCCTATGTAAAGCTCATAATGCCCCTCATGTCTTGGCCTCTCAGCTTATGTCAAACTACAAACACTGAGCTGAACTTGCAGTCCCTTAAGATTCACTTATTTTTATAAAATGCATGATTTTTTTTATTACTGGCACAACATGCAACTTCGCTGTAAATTATATGGACTAAATGGCAACCAGGAAAATATCGGCACATGACACGTTTAAGTGACGTTACCTTTGCTTAGTTTATGTATGTTTGGTGACCTGTTCAGTTGTTTGCGACAGGTTTTTGCAAAATTTGCCCCAGGTATTTATAGGTGCTAAACCCCAGCGAGGCCCAGATATCTACAGAGTGCTCCATGTCACACCAGCATATACTCAACATGGGTCGCAGAAGTTCTGGTACATTGGATGAAGAAGTCTGCCCCTCTGAAACCTGCAGTGTGTCCTGCCACTTCTCCCTGTCAAACATCGAGAGCAACCAAAAACCTCTCCACAGAGGACAAAGTCCTCATGTTGAGCTGTCAGCCCTTTTGTGAGGCAGTCCCATTACTTACAGGGGCCTTCAACAGCCTTGGGCTTCTAAACTTATTCTAGGCACAGCAGATGTGTGGGGGTTTCATTTTCCAAGCATTTTCAGGGCGACTGAAATCAAGGTAAAAGTTCCTGATGGTAATATAATTTTATTTCTTTATTTATAGGAAAAACCACAGAAACACTGTCAAGTGCGGTATCTTAAAAATAATCTAATAGTTTGAAAAATGGTAGAGAAGAATTCATGTAAAAGCAAAGAACAACGTAACATTTAGGCACACAAGATGTCCCATGGCATGCTCCACACCAGCATGGCTTTTTGTCATATCCTGAAAAAATAAGTGTGATATTTGCCATAGACTAGACTAGAAGCTTCCTTCAAGACTGGATCCCTTCCTGGGAGATCCATAGCAGGTATGCCAGCCTGCAGATGGTTTGCTTGTAAATGGATGGGGCACATACCTTTTTTTCGGCACTCCCTCTTTAATAAACTGAGTTAATAAAGATCTTGTGTGAAAGGCTATGAGCAGGGCTAGTTCAATTTTGAATGACAATTAAGCAGCATGAGCACACCCGTACACACAGAAGGAACGCAGATTCTTTTATAAGCAATCCTGTTGTGGAGTTGTCCTTACTATATAAGAGGAATTACTTTCACCTTGTGGGTGAAGCTTGAGATCAATCCTCCTCAAGCTTCTTTTGAAATAACACCACCACATGTGGCACGTTCCCTGCTGTGCAACTATTTTCTTTCCCATATCCCTGCAAGGCAGCAATGTGATGCTCCCCAAACAGACTGCTGAGACTACCCAGAGGGAACATTCTCAGTGCTTCACTGTTGAGGAAAATATCCCCAAAAAGAGACACTGCTCTCAGTTACTCGCAGAATGAAACTTATAAACCAATTTCCAGGAGACTGAAAATGGGCAGTAGAAATCCAGGATGGTAGCAGGTAACACACAACTTTTTTACAAGCCTTCAATGAATCCTCCTTCATAGCTGGGCTTTTGCCGAGTTTACGTACAATGAGGGCACACAGTTAGAAGAGCAGCTCACTCAGCAGCGTGCTGTCAGAGTAGCACAGGCTACAGTCATTAAGCAAGGAATTAGTAAATGACACATCCTTGTCAATTACATTCTCATCTTTGTGTCCAAAATGCAATTACACATTAGTACCTACTACAATGTGGAAGATTAAGACAGATAATTACAACCTGAGATCCCTTCTTTCTCATGAACCACAAAAAAAGGTTAACTGGTTGCCAGCCGCCAGCCTTAAAGTTGCAGAGTTATTTTTAATTTATAATATTGCCCTCAATAAAGTACACTGGGGTTTTGGGTTTGTTTGTGGAGCTTTTTGGTTGTTTTTTTGTTTTTACACAGGAGCAACAGCCGAGAAATGCCAAATCTACATGAGAAACCACTCTTCTTAGCACGGTGATGCTGTATAAGACTGGATTTTTATGACATTTTATACAAGCAAAGCCTTTACATAAGCACAGGTAAGCCTTAAAAAAATGTTTTTTCAATACAGTGATTTCATTGTGGGAACATTTTTAAGCCACGTGGGACAAAGCAGTCTGTCTGCTTAACCTGTATCTCCCTCAACACACAGTGGCAGCAGCAAACCTTCACAGTACAAAGGGGGACTCGGGTGCTGATGTCCAGGTGAGGAACCAAAAGGAAAAGACCAAAAAGAAAGCAGCAAACAGAAGAAAATTTGCTGCTTCCCAGCAAGACTTCAACACCTGCCAGAGCAAAGCGATGCGTAAGTGCCTACAAATCTATGCCAATTATTGTTGTTGCTGTAGAAAAAAAAGTTTTATTGTTAACACTCTCTGGAAGGAGGTCAAGTGTTCACTATTTAGACTTGCTCATGTGCCAGCGAAGGGGAAGCGTAAGCACTCTGCAGCAACGAGGTGCCAAGTTTGCTTTTGCCTCCATAAGAAAGGAGAAATCACGTCTAAGTAGAGGAATGTGAGTCCGCAGAAACGGGTTCTGCTCCAGGTCCTGCCATGGACCTCCTGTGTCACCTTCAACAAATTACCTGATGCCAAATTCTCTCCAGCCCCAAGATAGCAAAGATTTTAAGCAAGTACCTAAGCCATGTAAATAATTTCAACTTAAGATGACATCAATGCACAAAGCAGTTTAAAATTACATGCTTAAACCTGTCTCCACTTGGAAAAACACATGCCTATGGTTAAGTACGTTTTCCTGTTGGAGTTGTGTGTAAAAAGCCTAAGAGTGTGACTGTGCTGAAGCTAGGCTGAGCATACTGAAGTCAACAAAGACTTACATGATTAGATACAGCAATTAGTGAACTTTCTTCATCTCAATATTTCTATGTGCAAAACAGGGCAATGTCTGATGGTCGCCCAGAAGAGGAGATAAGGCACTGGCTGTTGATTGTGTTGTGGACTAGGACTGGGAAGATGTAAATGCAATTGCCTGCCTCATCTCAGAGGAACATTTCAAGAGACACCAATGTTGGGGTTGCCTTTCAACTCAGATCACTGTCAGTACCCCCTTTTCTTGAGAGTTTCTGTGACTCCCTTCACAGTGTGGCCTCACGGAGTTGTGCCAGCCATCTTGAGAGGACCATGACCACAGCCTGGGAACAAGCATTGCATTGGTGGGAGGAAATTTAGGTCAACCTCACAGCCAAATCTAGCGTGCCCTGGCTCCTTGTGGCCAAAATCTTTCTGCTCCTCTGAGCCCCTAGGCATAGGTTCATGATACAAATTCTTACTTTGGGTAACAAAAATAAAAGTTGCCTCCAAAAATCGGTTACTTTTAACATGGATCAGTTCACTGACTGGGCACTCAGTGCACTATATTAATTAAATGGGACTGGGAGTAGAAAGGCTGGTCCCAGCACAGTGAGGGTACAAACAGCTGGGTAAGAAATGGGAATTCCTCAAGCCTACAATGCTGCTGAAGGCTTCCTTGGATCTTCATTACCAGGTGAGAATGTGAAATGATTTCTACCAGGGATTACCACAAATCTTAGCTGTACTGAAATAATAGTGTGTCATGTATACGGCCTTTACCAGAATCTACAGGCAAATTAAAAAGTGCCCCACATCAATTACACTGCAATTACAGGGGAGAGAGAAAGGAAGCACTGAAAAATATCTTCCAAACTCATAAGGGCCAACAGAGGTAGCCTGGAGAAAATTTATCCTCATAAGCAGTAAAATACCATCGTGATAGAAATAGGACATCATCAGAGAAGGCTCCTACCCAGCTGGTATGTTGAAAGGATAGGATGCTGAAACCAACTTTTAGAAAATGTAATGAGTACCACACGATCACATTTTCACAAACAGTATGTAGGAACTCTGCAAAACAGTTTACAGCTCTTAATTCCTGCAGCAGCTGTACACTAGAGGGAACTATGCCTCCCATTTTCCCATTTGTGGAAACCCATTAAGGATCATGGAAGAACGAGACAAATTGGGCACCTAAAATGAAGACTCTAGTGGAACATAGAACTCTATGATACCCAAAGATTTTCCTTTAACTAGTCTCTGCTGTCTCCATCACCATAATGAGAGAATGACAAGCATATTTTTTCCTAGAATGCTGCATTTAAAATCAACTTAAAATCACATGCTTAATTTCTTGTCTACAACTGCAAAATATAATTAGTTAAATTAACCTATTATATTATTTAGATCTCTCTCGGTTCTATCTGTACTGTGGGCCACGGTCTTGCACTTCAAAAACGATTTTTGTCCTTGAAAATAGAGCCAGTAACTAAACAATAAATATGGATTCCTGAAATGCTAACATTGGAGGCTCAGTATTCAAAGCAGAAGTGTTTTAAAAGGGGTATTAAATCTAGGTATCTGTACATCAGCAATCTTGGGGTCTGCTTTAAGCCTCATTCTTCTTTAAGTATCATTCTGCTAATAAATCGATAAATCCTAAATTTCCTGTGACAGCAGACAAATCATGGAGTTTTTCTGGGCCTTGTCTCCTCATTTCTCTTCCCTACCTGGCCAAGATGTTACGGTGATAACCACATGAAACATTATGTAGTGCTCCGATAGTCTGATAATAAGGAACAGACAGGGTGTGTAAGAAAGAAAAACTCCAGTATGGGAGAGTCACTGTTTCAACAGAAATGTAAATACGTGATGGGAAACTGGAAAGACTAATCAGCATTGCACTGTCGTATCTACACTGTTTCTGGTCTCTGCATTAACTCATTCAGCACTAACTCAAATATCTTTTTATCTCAAGGGACAATTATGTCATCTGGGACTGAGCCAGCATAGTTTTCCACAGGGGTCCTTCACAATTAAGTCCCTGGTTGGGCCCCCCAAATCCTTAATGAAATGAGAGCAACAACTGTGATGGGGGAGACTGGATCCTCCTCTGACGTTCAGATTTCAAGGCAGGTTAAAATCCAATATTGTACCTGAACAAGGAATATTTTCCATGTACCCTTGTCAGCTGTTCTTTAGCATCACTCTGCCATGGCTGTGATGATGTGCAAAACGCCGTCATGCCTTCTTTACTTGCTGCCTGGTTTCAATCTTCTTTGAAATTAATAAAGATCACTTTTGAGCTCCTTATCTTTTAAAGGATTTATGATAAAAACTGTTTGCATCCACACACAGAAACACAAGAGTAAGTAAAGCCCAGCAAGAACCGCTAAAGGAGTATCAGGAGACAGAGCTGAAGCAGATGGCTGAGCATAAGCATTTGAATTTCTAGTTAAGACAATGAGAATTTATGTTCATGGCAAACTACATGTTTTACAATTTTTTTTATATTATTCAAATATTAATACCTCCTTTATCAGGATCAAGGTCCAAGTGGTGGGATAGAAAGTAAGTATTAGCAGAGACATAGTTATTCAAGCTGCTGAAGTTGCAGAGAGGAGTCTAGTGGTCTGCCCGTCTACAGAAGCAGACAGGCAGACTCCTCACCTAACACGTACCAAGGATAGGAATTAATAGTGCTCAGGGACAACTGTTAAGCCTTTTAAGATACAGACGTTATACCTGAGATTTTGACAGTAAACCAGGAGAGTAGCAGATTATTCTCTAGGTGGCTTTGGTGGAGATGCCTGCAGTTTCACAGTTAACTTCTAAGCACAGAATTACTGCGAATGATATTGGCAGATGGAATATATTCACCCTTAGGTTTGTTGGCTTTCTCAGGCTCTAGGATCAACCTCCCGACAAAGTACATCCATTTGCTTTTTCTATTGAGATTGATTAATGTATTAGAAGTATGACTTGTAAGGAAAAATACTACAGTGGTCTAGAAATGGTCTAAAGTAGATGAGACTCGTATATGGTTGTTACTAGTTGCTAAAAGCCAAGTTATATCTTTGATTGGTCATAGAAATTCGCATAGAGAAGAAAGTTCAGAGATAATTATTTTTTCCTTAAAACGATTAAAAACATATTCTTAAAACATTTCACATAAATACTTCAGCACAGCAGATAGGAATGAACATGGCTGTATGATGCCATATAGTAAAAATTCACAAACGAGGCTGCAAAAATAGCAAATAACCATGAAGTGCAGAAACCAGTGATGACTTCATGAAATTCCACTGTCTGAGATGAATATTTTGCTCTGCAGAAAAGGATTGCAAACTGCTGCAAAAAGCGTTCAAAATCACTGCAATATATATGTCAAGAAATAAATTACTCTGAAGTTTGCTGTGCTGCCCTGCCCTGGTTTAAAGAGTTACATAAATCAGCAAATTTCTCACTTCCACTAAAATACTAATTAAAATAAAGCAAGAAGAACATTATCATTTTCTGTGGAAAACTTGCCCTGTTCTCAGATAGTTGCAATATTTCACAAAGCACAGTGACAATGCCTATTGGAATTCACCAAGGCAATAAAATAGCTATTCTCAAACAGGAAAGCTCACCAGTGGACATGTCTATGCACCGAGGGGTAAAATATCCTTTCACCACTGAAAAGACTCACTCCCTGACTTTTCCTACATTTTACAGACTGTCTTCCAAGGCTTTTAGTAGTTTACAGAGCATCCTTAGATGACCGTTCCTTGCAGCTCCCCTCACAGGGAACTCCTGTACCACAGCACAACAGCTGGCATAGCCCAAATGCCATCAACAGGCACAGAAAGGGATGTATGAAGTACGCCCAAGCCCACACTGTGGCTCAAAGCTCTCCTGAGGAATCAGAGAGCTACCACTACCAAATCAAAAGTCCGTTCCATTGGTCTGCTGAACTGGGACTTGTTTACCAGTTGACGTACCTTACTGGTTTGATCCAAAGTCCCCTGGGTTTAAGGAAAGGCACTAGTGGACTTTTGCTCAGGGTTGTGAAGGTGAACAAGTAACAGAGAAAGGGATAGAAAAACCTCATGATTCCTTCATAGGATTGAAACCTCTTCCTGTGCTATCTGGTAGAGATGTCCCTTCTGTCACTGCCAGAACGCGCCCATCACCTTTTCCTTTCCCAATCTGCTTTGCATTCCTCTCTTATTCGTCTTTGACTCTCACAATTGAGTTTATTCCTATCTATCATCACATTCATTTGCAAAAATCTGCAAAATGTCAGGAAATCAAGGAAATGTGAAAACATGAACTCAGAGAGGAAGGAAATCGACGCTTCTGTGTCAAAAGTCAACTTGCCCATTTCAGAAAGCCCTCTGCTGGATTTTATACTTTGAAAGAAGCTATGGCCCTCAGCTTAGATACGTACTTAGATGTCCTGATATCTCCACTGCTGAAACAGCACAAAATCAACAGCGTGGAACATTCAGCTACAGCATTTCTGCTCCGGGGCTTGGGAACCTGTTGGGACCACAGCGAAGATTCCCAGTCTGCAAACACTCTCAGTATTTGATACAGAAAAGCTGTTTCTCTGAAATCCTTCTTTAAAGCAGGGCTGAGTACTAAACATGAAAGGGTAGGAAAAACTCAGCACAGACACATACGTGCAAGGCACTACATTTACACTGAATCTAACCAGTCACAGAAGCTACATATGCTGCATACATTCACTTTGTACACACCGGCTGACCAAATTTGTACTTTCTGTATCACACAGGAGTAACAGTTTGCAAATCACAGGTGTGCTGCAGCATCTGGCACGTGTTTTAACTCATAGGAAGAAGATGGATGATACAATATAAAGGGAATGTATAAAGCCTGAATTCGGTTTGAAGATACGCTACAATGACTGCTGTAAAAGTAAAATTAGGTATTCTGGCAAACTAGGAATTATACTAAAACATTACAAGAGCTAACCATACTGCTCAATACCATTAACTCAACACCATCGGCATTTGTAAAGAGATTTGAGGCTCCAGAGTCCTAGTTTGTTAAAATGCTAAACAGAAGAAGCAGCTTTGCTTCTACCAAGACCTGTTTTATTTGTACTGTACCCATTTAATGAAGCATAAATTTTAATTTAGTCTGACACTTGGATATATTTTTAGATTTGATTTTTGCATCTTTTGTACACAACTCAATTTCCAAGCTAGGAGATGTGTTACAGGGTGCTAAACTGTACACATTAAAAATCACATTATCATGTAAACTGTCACATAGCACATGTACAAAAGTTCATCCAAAGCAAGAGGTCACTAGCACAGAAAACTGGTAAAGTTCATCCAAAGCAAGAAGTCACTAGCACAGAAAACTGGTCTACCTGCGGATGCAAAGATTACTTCAAATATAAGATCTGCCAGTTCTTTAAGCTTTATTGACATATGTATCTGCCAAAAGGTATATATTTTAATGGTAAGATTTCCAAGGTTACTTCTGTCTGTCTGCTGCATACACATCTGAGGTACATAAATCTTTGCCCATTACATAGAGTATTTGGACAGTACAACTTTATTATGAAGTTATCTAGAAATGATTGAAGTCCTCTTTGATCATAAATATACAGCAGCAGCAGAGACAGCCAAGGGTTCGCTTGGCAAGTAATAAGTATCATGTGGGAGACAGAATTCTGGAGAATTCATACACTATTTTCCACATTTCCTTGGTCCCTATACAGCTTTAGAGCAGATGGATGGAAGACAGACACATGGGATGGAAGGGAAAATAAACACTTCTATAGTTTACAAACCTAACCTGTCCTCTGCAGCGCTTCATTTCCACGTCATTTATTTTAAGGGAAATAATGACCTAATAAGTGATGGATAAATAAGACAAAGCCAAAGCTGAATTTAACACCAAATACTGTCATTCACTAGAGCGAGATTAGAAGCAGTGCAATGCATCCGACGAATGTTGTTCATAAAATTATTCTCATCAACACGAGCTCCCAGGAGGATGCCCAAATGACATAGTTAACTCAGTTCTGCACTACTGGACATTCACATACTTAATTATTCATCTTTTTCAGCAGAGGTCACAGAGAAGATGATACAGGCACCAGACTGTAGTAGGTGTGGTAGCAAAAACAGTGCAACAGATGCCTCCTGGTCCCAGGAGCCTGGATTATAACGGGATTATAAAAGAATAGAGCAAGACTGTACACGGACATTCAGGGAAGCACAGGGATGATACAGGGTAGGGCAAGACGTGTGGGCCTGGACAGACCCACAAGCTACATAAGCTGTCAGTGAGCTTGGAGAGCTTTTAAGGTGAGGCTTTAAGGAGGATAAGGATATGACTTCACAACATTCCCAAGAATTTGTTTAAAATCTGAAGAATAATCTAAGAGAAAACCTAAAAACAGCTTCTAAAAATCTAAGTGGTCACAATGAGATGACCTCATTAGCCAAATAAACATAGCAATGGCTATCCCAAAGTAGGTAAGGGTAAAAACAGGTGTGGGAATATAATTTAAAACTCTGATTTAACTCTTATAATTAAATGGGCTCTGAGCCCATTTGAAACTTTAGGTCCTTTAAATACCATCACACCGAATAATGTCCAGTGCTTAAAACCAGTTACTGAAGATGGAATTACAATAGAAAAAGTATCTGTTTAGGTATTCTGCATCTGCTAGCTGGTTTTTTCCCTCTTCAGTTTATTTATGCTATTTAGACTTAAATAAGCCTATGATATCAACTTTTCCTGCTCAGAATTTCAACTAGATGCCAGGCAGATCCTCTGCCCACAATTCAAAAACACTTTCAGATGCAACACATGGTGACACACCATTTCCTGATCCATCGGATCAAGTCCTCTGCTATATTATGTGCTCTCCTTGCTATCAAAGCGAACAATTGGCTTTAAATCACGACAGTATTAAACCAAAATACTTCAGACAAGCAAGTTTTATTGTTAAAGGTTTGCAATGTCTTTTTCTTACAGTAATAAAATACTTGGGAAACTTCAGAAGCGCTACAAATGTGTTCAGAATTAATATTGTTGTGTAATCTAGTTTTCATTGTAATAAAGATTAACTAAATGACCCCTGATGTCTAATTAACCTAAAGGTATGGACATAAAGCATCCTTTCATCTCTGGATTGTGAAAGTCAACTCCAGTATTCATATCTTACCTTTCCATGTCCATGCTTAGTCACCTTGATTGATACTGGGGTCCTTCAGAGCTCAGCAGCAAGCTTCAAGGCTAGGGACTATTTCTGTGAATTAGGGTTTGTGCAATACACACCGAGCAGTGGTTTACACAGGAATTAACACATGAAGGACCCAAATTACAAAGCTCCCACTGAGAAATCTGCAACGTGAATAAAACTGGAAAATCTAAGTCAATAAGACAATTAGAAGGTCTAGAATAAATCTGCCATAGAATTCTTTTATTGCAACCGTGGCCTGGCACACTCCATAGACTCTCCATCTTCTTCTTATAACATTATGTATAAGTTAGCCTCTGCACATTCCTAATTTCCGGGCACTCAAGTAAATGATGGATAATGAATATATTACCAGTATTATTGTTTTATATGTTACAGTGGTGGCAAAAGCTGAGCACTAGTGATTAAATGTAGGAAATGAAAAGCTGCTGTCAACAGTTTCTTTCTCTCTCTACAGGTTTTATTTCTTCACCAGTCTTGCTCCTGTTGCTTTAAGTAGGAAAAATGCTGTGGTAGTGATTTCTTTATTAGAAATGTCAATAGGGTCTGCCAAACTTTAATCAACTCACTTGGCTGTTAGACCAGACTAGCATAAACTTTCTTTATGAAATAAATGCCTGCCTTAATTGAGCTTACTATTAAAATACTGCAAAGACCCCCAGTATGTTGAATGCAGGATTATCTATCAGTTTGAATCTGAAATACGTTAGTCCCCAGAGACAGTGAACTACCACCATCACAGATTTCAGCCAGTGCTGGCGACCTTCACAATTCAAACTCTCTTCTTGCTCAATTTTTAAATAATGGTAGGCAAGATTCCCCCCCCCCCCCCCTTCTACGTTTATACATTTAAAGCTCCTATGTCCACTAATTCAAAACCAGCTGTAGGTAACCTGCCAAGCAGCAACCTCTGAGAAGAGCCGAGAAAGCTGTCACTTCACAACTTTGAAGCTGACTGATCCGCTTTCTTACTGTGATCCCAGAGGTATTAATTCCTCAGTGAGAAAGTCTGCCACAATACTCCGGTCTAAGACTTGACAGATTTATCTCCTATTGGTCACTCTGGAACCAGATAAGAAATAGGGAGAATATTTTCTTCTCTTTGTCTGTTCTGTATCACCACTGCTGAAGAGCAGTGAAAGGAGAAACTGGAGAAAGCATAGAAAAAAGGGAGACAGATTTAAATTCCCTTTAGTCAAGATTGTTAAAGAAACTAATGATACACGTGCCTGACTGGGGACACTGTGACTGAACTTTTTATTCCACCACCACCCCACCCCCAGAAGATAGTATTTAAGCGTTTCTGAAAATCGGATCTCAGTTCAGTTTCTAGTTTTCAAAGTTCAAATTTGATGCAACCAAAATCACTACTCACCTTAGAATATCTTTGTCTTGTTTATTATAAGACCCTACATTATTATAGTGCTCCAAGGCTGCCTGCCCAAACAGCACTAGTCTCAGCAGCAGTCCAATTCGATACACGTGTAAGTCTAGGGGAGCCTGTTGACTTAGCTGGCGTTTTATCCAGCCTTTTCTGTAAATTAGTGTTACCCTATTAAGCAATGGATGTCTGATGACTTACTCTAGCTAAAGGTCTTTACCGGTATCTCTTGACATAAAGTCCTCATTGCCAGTATTCCAGAGCTTGCATCTCATATACTTTTTCAATTTATCCCCATCTTAACTTGAAACATGCTCTTAAATCCACCCCTCCAATGGACTAATTTTAAATTAATATTTCAAGAAAGTATCATTGCTGAATTTCAAGCAAGTGTTCAAGTCCTACCAATGCCAGTAAGATTTAAGACTGTACTTAAATACTTCAGTGAATCAGGAGCTAGGGAAGGGATATAATGTGTGTTGTAGGTCAGCCTTATAGAGGTAGGTTGCCAAGATATGAAGATAGCAGTATAGTAATTATGCAAAATCCACACTTCTAAAACTTCCTGTAGATCAAAATGAGGTCTCTTTTCTTGGCTAACCATATCAGTCTGTGGTGTTCTGTGAAGGGCATTCACTCTTCTTTCTTTAGCTTTACCATAGTTTTATCTATTGCCTACAACATGAATATTAGTTACACTGACTGATCTCCCACCTCCTCTTGTGCCGTAGTAAGAGTAATCAAGAGAAGACTAAGTATGTGCATAACTAATGAAATGCAACTAAATAAATGGTGCCAATGCCAGCTGAAGCGATATGTTTTTCTATCCAAAGCCTCATAAAATATTTAAAAAACAAAAACAAAACAAAACAAACCCCCAAAAAACCAGAAGCCCAAACAGTTTGTGGGGCTTTCAGTGTCTTTAAAACAAAACAACAGGGGCAGAGAGAAAGAAGCTGTGAATTTCACCATACAAACTTTATTGTTTGAGACTGGGTTGTTTGAGGTCGAGCTAAAAGAAGGAAATGCCATCTTTCAGCCTTGGTATATTCTTCCTAGCTACTCATTTCCTGCAAGACAGTAAGAAGGAATCATGACAGATGACTCCTCTGCACTATCCGTTTGGCCCAGTTTTACAGCAGAGATCAGAAAATTTATTGGATTTTGCCTGAAAAAGAGACAGCATGTAATAACCCTTGTCTAGGAAGGATAAATAACATGCTGAGTGGAGGTAGAAAAGCACCTTATCTGTTAATTGTAAGGAAAACTGTAAAATCAATATGGATATAACCAGTCAAAGCAAGTTTCAAATTTCTGTTCAGGTGCGAGCAATGAAACAGTGCCCATCGCCAAGAAAGAGGTCGCTCCTGTCATTTTCCGTGTCAACAATACACTGCTGGTTAGTTCTCTCTCCCGCATTTTGATTGTGTGGCTGTTTAATTTGTGTAATAACATTTCTCAATCCTCTGCAATAGTAGCAGCCAGAGCGTCTCATGGAACCCAGGTGTGTGGATTCCCGGTTCCCTGGCATGTGCCAGAGCAGTGGGTTACATGCTACTTTGTACGCAGGTTTTACAGAGAACTACTTCTCATTTCAGGAAGCCGGTTGCAGAGCAGGGTGGGGGAAGAAGGAATAAAAAAGAAGCATCTCAAGTCTTATAAAGTCTTACTCTCTTTGTTCAAAGCAACAAAAGCAGCAACATCTGCCTACCTCCACTGTTTCCTCCTCTTTCACTCACTCCCCAAAGAACCCCCAAACTCCAATGCAGCTGGAGAACTGTGTTCCAAAACCCTCAAACTTAAGAGCACTTGTTTTTCTCCACTGCTTGAGTGCTCTGCTTTTTCCACAGCAGAGAAGTAGTTTAGTTCCTTCTATGCAATTCTGCTAGCCCTAAGGCAAAGGAACTGCTATTGGTGGCCCCCAGAAACGAGATGATCCGAGAGTGAACGTATTGCCCGAGGGACAGGTAGCATCACATTAAATCACAACATGCTTTGCATATCGTGGTACAAATTGACATTTTATTGTCGCTCATTCAGTACTAAGCTCTCTAAACCAGATAGAGAACAGGAGAAAACATGAAAAATATATCATCAAGGCCATTAAAGAGCTTCCAACGCATATAGGAATGTGACTACATAAGTGCCTTCAGCAGCAGCACATTTGCATTAAGACCTTGCAAAAGCTCCTGCAATTTTGGACAGGCAGAAAATCAGCACAAAGCTCCCAGTGAGAAGATGTATACTGAATTAATTCATTAAATGTTGTTTCTCTGACCAAAAAACGTTCAAATGTTTCAATCTAACACATCTAATACCGTTAACTACCTGACAAGGAGTTTAGGTACTACACGAAGAGAAGATGAAATAGAATGTTTTAAATAAAACATGACTATAAATGGGGTGGAAATCACAACTTTTCTTATGTATAAACAATGTTTCCTTCACTAGGATTTATTTAAGAGAAGTGGCAAGTTGTATAAATTCTAAATGAAGCACCAGAGGCTATTCACACTGTCCTTTAAATAAAATTAAACACCCAGTCAGAGCTTTGGCAAACAAATTAATGTTATAAGTGAACATAGCAAAGTATTTTTTGAAGAATTCTGTGTCTTGATCTACACAGAATAAGGGGGTTTTGGTTGGGAGGGGGGCAACTTTTTCCTATTCCAAAATCACAAGTAAAGGTTTTCCTGGGGTTTTTAACTTTAAGAGTACATTCCATTTGAATCTGCCCCACATGCACCAATATTTAACACTTAAATTAAATATAGTAAAATTTGGCTGTATGATTAAAGCCACACAAGAAGCTGAATGCATATACATTTTTCCAGGTGCATGCTAGATGCAGGTTCCATTTTCAAAATTAGGCTAATTGCAAAAATCAAAGCAACTGGACTATCATTGATCCAAAGACTTTATGTGTGCCAAAACTGAACAGTCATTAATATAGTCACAGTGACGATTAAGTAAATAAAACATTTTAACCAGTCTGTTTCTTCAGTCATTCTGGCATGTAAAGCTGACCAAAGATAAACCCAATTAATTTAACAATAACACTAATTATTCTTTTTGAAATGCAAAATGCCTGCATACACAACAGTCTTCAAAATTAAATGTCTTAATTCCTACTGACTGTGAGGTGGCATGAAGTAATTCCTTTGACCCAGCTGCTGTTATTAAATTAATTACACATCTAGTTTCTATTAAAGGGAGTTAGGGAAGAATAAAGAGATTCAGTATAAATACCCTAACAAATAAAAAGGTATTAAAAAGGTAGGTGTACTTTTTCAGCCTCTGGGAAATAGAGGATTATTTTCCAAAGCGTTGCTTGCAAAACTTGGCCCTGAAGTTTGAGCCACATCTCGATATCAGTCCATTACAGGGTCAAAGAAATACAGAACAGGATCCATGACAGACAAAAATGCTTGTTACTAAATTATTCCAGACAAATGAAGAAACTCAGGGAATGATCTGTTGGCTTGACTCTAGGGAACAAAAATAACAGGCAAGGCAAACCCGTCCATTAGTTAGACTTGCCCCACAAAACACGACAAGACAAATGCTGCACTGGCTGCTGAGACACATTAACAGTTATCAAAACCATCTGTATTTTTGGTAGTGCCAGCACGTATAACATAAAATGTCCTCTCTCTCATTTCAAGTTTGCTACACTTCATAAAACAAAATTCAACAATGTCACTTTTTAAAAAAATTCATATTTCATTATGTTGCAAGCCAATCTTTCATTTATTTGCCTAAATTAAGATTGCCTTTACTTAAACACTCTCTCCAGATAACAAGCACTAACATTTTTGCTAGGTAATGTTTTCCCTTTGTTTCAGACCCTTTCCATCTGTTCAGTTGTTTATTGACAGAAGAAACCAATTTTAAGGCAGACAGCAATACTGAACTGAATATATTTTTGCATTTTGTGTGTGGTTTTTTTCTTTCGTGTCTTCCCAAAATGATGTATTTGTTCAGCTATGGTCTAAAGGTAGCAAGAGGGCAGGGCCTTTTTTTTTTTTTTTTTTTTTTTTTTTTTTTAATAATACTTTACAAATACTTTAATGTAGAAATCTTGTTGTAGTTATATCTTTGGCAAAACTCCATCACAACGTAGTAAGATTCAGTCTCACAATCCTTGTTCAAGCAAACTCACGATCAGACCCAAAGAGAACAAGACAGCAAAGTCTTGCATGCGTCATACTTAACTGCTTCCTGTGTTTGTTCGATAAATGAGGACTTCAAAGTCAGCAAAGTAGCATCCATATCAATAATAGGAGAACTTGTCTGCACAAACTTCTCAACCATCTTGTCTGACTTCTACTTCTCTTCCCCCCCCCCCCTAGTCTACTAAACATATAGACATCTTTGGCTGTATTTATAGAACATATAGCAACAGATCCACATAGGTAAAAAAATAAAAGAAATTAGCATTGTCCACTATCAGCTATGGGGGACTCAATAAACTTTCCTAATCATAAACAACAAGAACAGCTGAATGGTTCTGTTCTTTTTTAATGTTCTTCCCGTGGAAATAGTCTTACAGAGGCAAATCAGCAGTTCATTTATCCGTCAGTCCCATCCTGACAGTGTCAGTGCCAATTCAGCAGGAGATGTTGCCCACTTGTTTTCAATGAGGGAACATGGGAAGGAGCTGGGAATTCTGGAAAGAGGAGGACATTAGGAATATATAATACTAGCAACACTGCAGAAGGGCATGAGGATGAAAAAAATGTACAACACACATCCGTAACAAACCAAGTTTCTGAAGTTCTGCTGCTTGCAGAAGGACCAGTTTACTTTTCAAGAGGGAGTTAAGCCACTATGCTGTCACAGTTCTGATCTTCAAACATTACGTGCCCATCATTCTACAGGATGTGATTATTTGAGATGGAAAAAGACAAAATAGTGATTTTTCAATCTCAGAACCTGATATTATGCAAAAAATGCTATTTGGATGTCACCAATATGTTATTTCTGTGTTCACCTGGGAACAAAAAGTTACAAAGTTCATTCTTTCCTGCTGTCCATTTCACATTTAACCAGAAATGTGACTCTGTTTCCTCCCAATAACGCTTTATCAGCTATGCTTTCCTGTTCTCCAAATGACTGAAAAATAGCACTGAACCAAATTTACTAGCTATCAACAAAAACAAGTTTGCTATTCCATTTTGGGGAATATTTTTCATGTAGTTCTTTTTCTCATTTTTTCCTTCCTAAGGCAAGTGTTTGGGAAAGTTTATTTTATACTCTCCTTTGCCAGCCAGACATCTTAATCACACGGAATGTCTCAATTTCTGCTGCATCTTCTTTTATTTAGTTTTTATAATCCTCTAAAAGAATTTGAATGTTACCTTGTAAAACAAGAATTCCTTATTGCTAGGATGGGTATTATACTGTCTGGCATATGCATTCAGATAGAAATTTGACAAAGGCACAGACAATATAACATTAAGATCTATTCCAGTAGCCCCTTAGAAATGGTACAGGAAATTTCCTCTTCATCTCATATCCAAACCATTTTGCAAAGTATTTGTGCAAAATGCCGTATCATTCAACTCGGCATGTTGACATCTGCACAGCATTTTAACCAGAACAACTTTTGATCTCTGCCTTTCAACCTCAGACTGAAAATATTTTATACTCCCATCCCTTCCAGTATGCTTAGTCTCCATGGAGACTAGAGGACTATCACTTTTTTTCCCCCCCTTTTCTTTAATTAACACCATGGCCATATGCCACTTAAGTGCAAATACAGTGAAATTTTCATGGGCTTTACACTCCATTTCAGTAGGATTATAGGTCAGTGAACCTTGAACAGGGAGAGCTAAATGCGATGCCTCCTGATAGACTATAAAAGCAAAGTTAATGTGCCTAAGGAAAAGATACAGCGAAAACCAATAGTTAAGTGCAGGACTGTTAGACTGGCTACAGAATGATGTCCACTACATCTCTCTATTTGTGTTTTATAAGCCTTCCATCCAAGGACTTCAAAAGCTTTTATATACACTAAGCATGTAACGCTTAATATTATCACCTCAGTCTTAGGAGCTAGACAGTATTATTGTCCCCACTCTTATATGTGATAAAACTAAGCTATGAACGTATCACTTGTCTGAGGTCACACTGAGTGTGATGCTGCGAACTTCCAGCTGCTGCTGGCACGGCCATTCCCCTTGACTCGTGGTGTTCGCAGCACCCTCGCTGCCCACTGCAGCTCCCCCCCTCCTGGCACTCACGTCGGATTTTCAGTGAGCCATTTTGGGGGACTAATAAAAATATTTCTGTAGCAATGTTTCTGGCAGCTGAGATGCCTGAAGCAGCTCCCTGTAAGGCCAGGCCACAAAGGAATAGCTGAGAGGGAAGGCAGGCGCTCACCCCTTCGGTCGGCACAGCCGGTAGCTCAGCTGAGCCATGACACCGCATCCTCAGGGCAGAGCCAAGCCTGGTGCCTGAGTCCCAGCCCCTTTCCTCTACCCTTATACTGCTAAATCTTGTTCTACACTCCACTGCACTGCTCCTATACATCTGACCAGTCATTTCCTTTCCTAAACATTCTGATTTTCCTCATGAATTATTATTTAGCTACCTACACATTCATCCATACTAGCCAGCCCCAAATGATCAGTGCTGTTCTTCGGATGAGAGTAGCACCTACAGAAACCAATCAATTATTTTATAAGATCTAAGTATCACATTATAAGACATCTGTGCCTTGAAGAGCTCACAATTTTAATATGGCAGACAAAGAATAGGAAGATTATCATAGACCAGCTCTCTCCTTTTACAAATCTGCAGATGAGGCATATAATTTCTTAACTAACTTAAGCTCTAAGTCAGTTGTGAACACTGTGTGACCTGTGTCCTGCATAAGCATGTTAAGTTACCTGTGTTATAAATACAGCAATACTTATATTTGGTAACTGAATATATACAATGAAAATAACTCAGCTCAGCCAATACCGCTTTTTCCCATTGGAAATAATCACGTTCTGCAAACTTGCTGACAACAGTATATACATGGACTTCATTTTCCTTTAAAACAACCCGCCTTCTCTGCCTGTGCAATGGGACCAGCCTATGACACCGACTGCTGTCCCAAAACACCTCACAAGATTCAACAGCCGCTGCGGGCCAGCAGTCTTTTGTTATCATCTTGCATTCTTCTTTTTCTTGTCTTCATTTAAAAAAAAAAACAATGAAAGAAAAAATGAAAGAGTAAAAGATAACAGCCTCGGTACCATTTGTGAAATGGACCAGGAAAAGTTTGGAATTGAACTCACGTTTTTCGGTCAGAGAAAGACCCTGACACCAAAACATGTTCCTCCTCTCTGCCCTTCTTAACATTTTAATTGGGGTTGTACTCTCAGGTGCTTGCAGAAGTGCACTGAGGAAAAGCTATTGACTATGTGATTGCGAAGAGGGATGAGGTGATAGTGCTTTGCTTTGGACACTGTACGTGAATCAACCGGGGATCTATACAGAAGCAGCAATGGGGCTAATCAATCTTTATTCTTAGACAATCAAGCAAAGCTGCATCTTCAAGTCCCTTTACTGACAGCTCATAAAACGACGGTATTGATCACGATGCCAAAATTTGTAGTTTTGACAATAAAAGCAATTTGTTTAGGGAGGGAAGTAGCTATATGAGGTGAACGCATGCGGTTTATTAACTTTCAAAAATAATTCTGCTGAGCAATACTGTGAAAGTTTAGACAGAACTTTTTAACCTTGAAGATTGGACTTCCATTCTCCCTACTGGGACATTTTCCTCTTGAGAAAATTTATATTTTAGATTTTGGAGTCAAAGAGAGGTAGCAAGGTGTGCCTCTATGCCACAGCTAATGCTTGCATGCTCTTCAAAGTGAACACTGTCATTTTATCACAGCTTAGGTGGAACTGTGGGGTTCAGACAATATTAACCTCTGAAGGGCTCATTCTGCCTTATCTAGTCCTTTCCCTTCCTGTAAAGGGGCATCAAGCACAGCCGTTACACCCGACAGGCATTTAACCAGCTTCTCAAACTCCAGATACATCACCCGCTTTCATGCTTCACCTCAGCTGCACTTTGCATCCTCCTGAGAAACTGAGGCAGGAGCAAAAAAATTTCCTGGCTGGAGGTGTAAGCAAGGTGTAAGCAAGAAAATTCCTCCCAGAAACTTCCTCTCGGTGGGTAATTCCCACGGCTCGTCCCAGCCCCGTACAACTCCTCTTGCCTTGAGCCCCTTCATCCAGGGGTCTCTGGAGCAACCCCAGCACATGTGCTGTGGCCCCTTTTGGCCAAGACCAGTGGTTGGCCTTAAAGCAACATGCTTTGACTGGGCCTGTGTCTTTTTGCAGTAGGACTGTATTGAACCATGTTTTTCAGCTCTCAGCTTTGACTGTGCTACAAGGAGACGGGTATTTATAAATAAGTCTAATTCATGGAAAAATGAAGAGAGGATTAAAAGGGCAGCTGCAGAGAGTACTGAAGATGTTATGCAAATCAGGATGCAGCTGTAGCTCCTTGTTAAACAGCCAGGTAGATTCAGTCCTTGGCATTGGGAGCGTTAGACTACAGCACTGGTGTTCTCCTGCCATGGAGATATTCCCAGCTCCAGAGGAGAGCACAGCCCTCCAAACAAACCTGTACTGGCACTGAACAAGAGAGCCAAGAGTGACGGAAATGTCTCCCTCGTGTTTCAGTGAAAGGGTTTTTTTTTTTTTTTTTTTTTTTTTTTTTTTTTTTTTTACACCTGGCTTCCAGAGCCATGGTTTTTAGCTTCTTCCTAGTTCCACATCCTGAACAGAGTCTCTCACTGCCTGGCACCACGGGCCTGTGGTCACAGGTCTCAGCTAAGAGACAACTCCTCAGAACAGAGGCTACAGTTTGCTGTGTCTGTGCGGAGCCTGCGATGACCAGGTGGATCTCTGGACCCACTGTACAACACGCTGCAGCAGCTCTAAGGACACACGCCTCCCTGAGCTCCCACAGGCCTCTGGTGGTTGTTTCCGTGACTATTCATCCACCCAGTTCCTTGCCTCCAGCACTCCCAGCTGTGCTTGGGAAAGACAACGTGACTGCAGGATTCCCTAGGACTATTTATATTCCACAGAGCTTCCCTGGCTCAGGAATGGATCCCAGTGATAAAAAGTCTAGAAGATTTGGGGAGCACATAAATTAAAACACAAATCTAATTACCATTATTCTAGGTCATAGGCTACACTCACCCAAATGTAAAAGCTCTACTGTCATTGCTACCCCAGAGCCCAGCTTTACTTTGCCAGCCTCACACCATTAACATTTTGGTTAGGCTTGTGCAGCATTTTCGGCTGATAATTCCCCCTTCCTCCTTTTAGGATTCATCAAAGTGGAACCTTTACTGAACTCCAAATCCAGCCTACCTTATTTTTGACAAAGGGCCCTTTCAACGTTACAACACACTGACAATCGTTATGCACTGAAGCCAGGTCTGTGCTACAAAGGCAAGATTTTCTGGAAATTACATAAGCATGAAAAAGAAGCAGCTCCGTGAGGATGGACCAAGTAAGAGCTAGTTTCCTATAGAGCTCTGTCTCATGGTTGATTGACTCTCGTGTCCAAGAAAGTACAAGCTCTTATTGAAGATTTTTCCATAATTGGCTATTGATAAGAATTCAGATGCCTGGGGACTCTCTAATGTCTTTTTTCTCTACTGCCTGTGTATTTTCATGAAACATACAAGAATATAACAATCTTTGAGTCAGTTATGCTGCTGGCGAATTTAAAACACACACAGGCAGCATGGTAGCATCAGGCTCATTTCCTCGGAAAACCTGGCTAAAATCCCCCTTTTTCCCCAAAGAAAAAACAATGAAATTCAAGAAATATTGACCTAGCTATAGTCGCTTGCTTTATTTACTTCATTAAAAATGACAAATGTATTCTTGAGTTAGCACATGTATAGCACTGCTAGCTGTATTTATGACATAAATAAGCATAAATTCTTTACTTTGAAAAAACCCGTCATACACCTATTATTAGCAATGGATCTGCACAGCATGCTAAGGTACTTGAATATATATATTTGCCTGTTGACATCTTTCTAAAATAGGAGGAATATTATAATGTTAAAAATAGAAAGCATGAATATTGTTGACGGATAAACAAAAAAGAAAGTAATATCCACAGAGTGCAGAAACAGTATGTAAATTAAGACCTAAAGAAGCGACACAAAAAATACCTCTTAAGAGGAGAAAAAAAACTTGAAAAATTAATTTGACATCTTTATGCGTGTTCATTGAGATGTGGTTAGCACAGCACAAATTTCAGGTGAATTTAATCTACAATATATTGAAACTGCAATCACCTATTAATGCATACATATGTAACTTAATTTGAATTATTTAGTAGTCATACAAATAATTCTTAAGGCTTGATATGCACCTGTACTACTTTATTTTCAAATTTCTCCTCAGGCTTTTCCAAATCCTCACATCTCTAGGCTGAAGTTTTGTTGAAGACTGAAGGAATTCAAGCTGCTTATGGTCAGTGCCTTCATATCTACTTAATGCCTCTCAGAGCAACCCTTTGCAATGACACTCATTTTTACTGTAACAAAAACGATACAGATTCTTGCATACCTACAGTAATGTTAAATCCTTCCTAAGTACTATCCGTAGACAATCAAAAGCATTAAATTATTGTCTTAATTCTTTTTTCTGGGTCTATTCTACATGAAAGACCTCCCTCTGCATTCCTTTCTCCAGTAACACCTTCCCCTAAAATAACAGCACCTTTTAACAGAGCACATGACTGTTAGCTTTAATGTCTTATTTTTGTGACAACTAAGGAAGAGATATTCAGCAGAATAAATTAAAACTTGACATAGTAGACTGTTTGAAGTGTCCTTTAATCTTCCGGATGATTTTAAAAGTTGAGCTTGTTATTTCATTTAGAGATCACACCAAAGCAACTCTCTCCTCTCCCTCCTCCTTTTCCTCTTGTAAAGTAACTGTGACAGCCCAGAGAAATATTGTCTATCTTGGTTCCAGCCACTGCCCTGAAGGTGTTAAGCTATAGATGAGTTCAATACAGCTTGTTTCATTGCTAATTTCAGAGGGCATGTAGAGCTTCTTGTTCCCCCGGCTTAACAGACAAATTGACTTTCTAATTTTAGAACAGGAGAGTTCTGCACACTCCCAGACCAAAAATGCTACTTTTCTGATGGATTCAAGTACAGATTTTTGCTACTTAAAACCATAGCATCTGAGTGACTTAGAACTTGTCATGAAAAAAGGTATTTAGGAATGTTGCCCCACAGCCAGATGTTTAAACAACAGCCTTCAGGTTGCTTGTTCCTTGGGAGACGGCTGTTTAAAATAGCTCAGGTTAACCTTCCCTACGGCACGCCACACTGTAGCTGGTAATCGCCCTGATTTTAGAAGACAGCGGGCAGGTCTCAACAGCCTATCTGCTTTCACTGGAAGGTTAGTGCCTCACAGCTTGGCCATGAAGTTCGTGCATGGTGATAGCGAACCTGACACCCACCCATTAATTCTCCCCTGTGCTATCAGGACAGCAGCGTTCCCTTCTACCCCGCTAACCTACTGCCCCATCCCACCCTCCGGCAGCGTTCTGCCAATGCTTTGGTAGCGCCCACCACACATTGGCCCTGACGACGTCCCACCCATGACACAGCTCTGCAGAAAAGAAATACAGAAAGAGAGAACCAAACAAAGGCTCAAACACATACAGTTTTGCCTTGCTCACAGGTGAGTGAATGGCCACGTCTCTGCCTTAGCTCCCAGGAATCTCTCTCTTTGGCACCTCAGCCAAAAGGAAGACTCCTAAGGAGTGGGAAAGGCAGATCATCCATAGCTCCGATGCTACAGAACTAGGCAACCTGACCAAGCAACGCGCCGTTAACATCCATCAGTAAAGTATTTTGGCTGTTACTACTAGACATTTATGTTGACTTGAATTAATGATGTTCAAGAAAAAAAATGCAATGCTTGCAAAGCACAAGAAATTTTAGCAGGATTTACAGACTACTTTAACTGGCAGTACAGAAAAACAAATGCATTTATTGAAACTACGTTAAAAGAACGTTAGGGTTGCAAATCAAGCAATGTAATTTAGCCCTTCCTGTGTTTGCATTGTAAGGATCATTGTAATACACATATTGCTTTTTCTTCTAGTCACCATGCAAATATTTGCTTTCTCTGTTCTGCCCCAGCACAATTCTTCCTTCTCCACTTTCAAAAGTTCCATTTACTGTGTTTTTTTGTCATAGAAAAATACATACTCAGTCTCTCAAGTGAAAGGGGGACAAGAGCATCATCTTTCACCCCAGCTGGCCAGCAGATCTGTATACACAGGATTGTGCTTGCCAGTAAGTAATTCCCCTACCTGAGAGTTGTTTTCACCTGTCTGCTAATTGTGCATTTTTTTTTTTGTAACTTAGTACTTCTATAATTTCTATGTTTCTGACAGAAGCATCTGCATTATCATTAGCAGTTCATTAGGACTTTCTCAATGTGTTTACAAGTTGCGATCAAAACTGTAGAGTAAAATCTTTATTTGTGGTTTATCCAAGAAGCAGAAGCAGCGTTTCTTTTCATAAACATGATTAATCCCTTAAACCCCTGAACAGGAGATATTTTACTAGAGAGTTACATAAGCATAATGAGAGTGCCCAAACTAGCAACCTAAAGTAAAGACCAAAAATACTGCTTTTACAAAATAATTGCTGATTCCCACCCTCTCAAAGGCTTGATCGGAAGGCTACGTTTCTGAAACTGTGCATTTATCCCCATGCACTAGAGACAGCTAAATCCTTGATCGTTTGCTGCTTAGAGCCACTGCAAACAAGATTTATTTTCATGTCATTTATGAGAACAAAGTCTTGATTTTTGAATAAATAGTAATTTTTCATCAAGACATTGTAATTCTCTTTGAGACTCTTAAGGACTAAGTCAGGAGTTTATCTCACTAGAATATATAAAACAAATGCAGAATACACCCACAACTCCTCGCTTCCACTGAGTTCTTGGTACTGAATGCGCATAAAATCAAACCTGATTCAATCTATTAGAACTGAAAAAGAATTGCAATAAAGACAGTACACACTGAGCGTGTATGCATACCCCGGACATAAAATAGAGGTATCAGTGAGAGTATGGGAATGTATTATTTGTGGTTTTGATAGCAACAAAAGTAAATAAGACCATTCAAAATGATTTGTTGCCCAGTCCTCCATTCGGTAGCTGACAACCTTGCCAAAAACGAAGCTACTCAGATACAAATTTTCATGACAGGGGTGTATCTAGATTTAAACTTTTTGGGAAAACCAAATTAAAATTGCAGCTATTTAGCCACAAGCAGTAGAGTTTAGGAGAACAGCATTGTTTGTTCATATTTAAAAATGTTTAGAATAGGAAATAAACATTTAAAAAACCAGAAGAACGTTATGCTGTTTCTTATTCTTTCAACAGAGGACTCAAGAATTGGCAAGACAGGTATCGTTTGGATATTTGGATAAACTTTGGATTTTGCATCCAAAATGCAAAACTGCACTTTGTTTTCCCTATAAAAATCTGCCCACATATTTCCAAACTATGAGTCTCAGGTGGGGAGGGGGAGACGTTATTTTGAAAACCACATCATATAGAGACTTGTCTGCCAGATTCTTCTCTGCCCATAATCCTATGGAAAAAGTACCATGTTTTCATGTAAGTAAAACTGGCTTTAATGAATATGCATGAAAGATTACTTCTAAGATGTCCTGATTTTCTGAAACTTTTGAAAGCTTCTCTGTTATAGATGTTGGCAAATGCATCATGTATGTATAACATATATAACACGTTGTACATACATTATATTTATTAATTCTCTGATAATCTTAATATTTTATTATAGTCATCTTTTGTTCCCTTCTAAGCCTCGTGCTTTCCTTGTCTTAACTGCTTCACAAAGATCTGTATGTGTCTGTAAGAAATTAATTGCTTCAACAATTAACAGGAAAATGCATCTCAGAGGAAACACTTCATAATCGATCTGTTTCCAGGTACAATATTTGCCACTTAGGAATAGATTAATTGGCTTAAAAATTATTCAAGCTAATTATTTTCTTTCTAGTATAAGATTAAATGTAAAATACAAATAAACTGAAAATTAAGAAGTTCCACTCACCATTTCACATTCTTCTGCACTCACAGTGACATGCCCTCTACAATATGATACAGCCCTATTTTCCAAGATGCTGGTTGTTCAGTGACCAGGGCTTGCTGAATGAGCACGTGGCACTGTGTCGCAGTCACGTTGGCCATTTATCTCCACATTGCACTACTCTGTGCCACGTAGACATATATTTCTTGGTCTCTTGTTATGACGGCCTTCATCTTTAATACAGGATAAGAGCACATCTGCACTTGCCAATGCTACTACAAACAAACCTACAGAGACTTCGGTGCATAAAGGTATAGCCAAAATAAGAATTATATAAATATCAGAAACAGATGCTTTGGGATTGATTTTACAGTTGATTTAGAAAGGCAGTGTAAGAAATACAAGATGAAATAATATAGTCTCACTTTCAGCAGTATAAATTGAACAGCTATCCTCTTCCACAGTCCCATGCTGAAGTTCACAAAATTAGGATTATGGAAAGATTCCAGTGAATAAAGACTTTTAAAAAAAAGATAATATCTTGTTACATCGAAGGTATTCTACAAGTATTTCAGCTAAACCTGAAGAAAAGGCAGGCATGCATTTTTACAATATGCCAGAGAAAACTTTATGTCAAGAAAGGATGGAGACAGTAGTCATTCATCCAGCTAATTGCACATTTGAATATTAGCTTCAGGTAATCCCTGAAACTAAGAATAATATTAACACATTTACTAAGTGTAGGCAATCCCTCAACTACCACCCTGACAATGAATTCAACCGCAGAGACATCACAGCCAACTGATCCCTTCCTCTTCTTTGTACTGTCAACGTGAGTGCAGAACAAGTGGTAGACAGGCTCTTTGTCAGATGGTCACATCGGTAGCAGGTTGTGACTTTGCATCATGACTAGCTTGGGCTGCTCTTCTATCAAAGGCAAAACAGAAGAGCTGTCAGTTACTCAGAGTTTGAAGCATACCTAACATAAAAATCCTATTTATACTTCTTGCATGGAAAAGCTCTCAGGGTTCCCGAGTAACAAAAGGAAGCGTTGTGTAATGATTGCTGTACTTTTCCAAAGAATCACGCAACAAGCCAGCCTTCCTGGCTCCCTTACTTGCCTGAGAAGACGTAGCCTGGTTCCCCACTCCCACACACTCTAAAATGTAGTTTTGGCTAACTTCTTATGTAACATCTTTTCTACGCATTCCTTTTCTCCATTTTGTGTCAAAATATCATACATAAAACTCATGATTCATAAACTTACACAATGAGGATGGATTTAAAATTGAAAGATTCAGACTTTAACTTCAGGTGCAAATCGAAAGCATACTGAACATTAAAACAGCTCTACAGAACACTAAAACTTTATACTCCAGATTACACCTTAGGCTAGAACACATTTGCAGAAGATGGAGTACGTTGGTAGAGGTGGAAGTACTGCTTGCTGTTGCAGATTACCATGCAGGGGGAGGAATGAATCACATTATACACTCCTTCCATGTAACCCAAAATATCCAGTGACCACACAGACAGCTTTTCTATGGAATCTGACACCTCAGTTTTTCGTCCTGTTGCTGATTTTTTCATACGTGTGTGTGTATGCATGGTGGAATCAATGTCCACAAAGATAAGGTATCCTATGATCCTAACAAAGCCCAATTTCTTCTAACAAAGCCCAATTTCTTCTATTGGTATGGAATTCAATTGACCTCTTTTTGAAGAGTTTTAAGACACACCACCAGTTCCAGAGAACTGTATATAAATTCCTGGGAGGAAAGGTTTTTCCCAAGTAGAAAAAAGAAAGCAGCTTTTGGTGCAAGTTGACTCTGAAAGGACTAGCCGACACATGAGGAGAAGATCTCCGTTTAACTCCTGCTCTGTCACACTTCCCACATGACCCAGAGCAAGTTATTAAGGCTTGTACAGTTACAGCAGGTGATAAAACAATGCACCAGTGACTTTTGCATTGTCGTAGTGATGAGCTCGGTGCAGCTCCCTGCTCAGTGTAATGACTTACACGGAGCTCGTCCTAAGCCAAGCTGTGTAACCCCATTTCACTGCACACATACACACCCTAATAGGTGATGTCATGTATTAGTGTCAGAACTGTCCTTAAAGTTTAGCCTATGTCTTCTCTGCACCTTGATCAAGCTGGGCAGCAGCCCTATCTTACCCCATTTGAGGTGGTTAAAAGGCCAAGAGATGACCAAGGTGAAATAATTAGAGGATGAGTTATATCTGCATCATCAGTTCATATAAACCACCCATAGATCTTTAATATTGCAATCTGAGCTTGTTCATGTCATCAGTAAATCTATACATTAAGAGTTGAAGCCATAAAATAACTCAAAAGCCCAGTGAACTTCAGCCTTCTACTTGCAGTAGGAATTTACTTTAGATGAGCTGTATGATTTATATGGATGCTACACTGTATTACATAATTCAGCTAGCCTTCTGAGCTACGCTTTGCTGTATGTTGACTTATATGGGATAGTTAGATTTAATGACTTCTTTTTCCATCCAAAAAATGGGAATCCCCATGTCTCAACAACAACAGGCATATTTTTGGCCTCAGCTCTTATTTTAAGTCATCCATTCACTTTCCAGCTCTCTCAGTAATTAGTATTACTTCTTACAAGTTTTCCTCCAAGGTAAAGAAAATCAATGGCACAATTAGAGATACTTTCACAAGACACACTTTTGCATTTAATATTAGATTTTTAATAGACAGGAGATTACTCACTTGCTGTCTCTTTTGTAATACGTAGAAAACTGTTTCTTTCCCACTGGAATTGTTATTTTGAGCTTTGGGGCTACTAAAGGTTTAGGGACTACAGTGCTAAGTACCACAAACACAGAGCAAGCGTGATGATGATGAATCCTTAAGGTTCTTAAGGGAAATCATTCCTTCTGAAGTTTAAAATGATATTTATCACACTGGATATCACCAGAGTAAAAATAAAGACACTAAATATGCATGAGGTTATTCAGACTGTTGGAAATGTCCTGTAGCTGCTTCAATACCATACAGAAAGAAGGGCATGTCCTCTACAAGGGAGGTAGCAGAAATACCCATAAAACACCTGCATATCACCCAGGGAGAGAGAGAGAAGAGAGAACAAAACCCCAACATATCTGTGAGTGATCTGCCCTCTCTGTCACTGACTCCCATCAGCAAATTACTTGGGCTTAGACTACTTCCCTCCAATTATTTGATTCCCAGTTCTCCATGCCAAGAACCCCCAGTGAAAGGGGATTAAACACCTAACATTATTTATTGTTTGCAGATTTTACGGAGGCAGATCATTTAATCTGAACAATTACAGGATCTTCAGAAGACTCCCTCTAGACAAATACTGGCATTTTAGCAAAGTCATGCTGATCATTGTGCTATAGAACCTCATTTTATAGAAGGTACTATATATCAAAGAAAACAAGCGTAATTACCAGCATATCACAGACAACTTTGTGTCATCAGAACTTCTTGAAATGCCAAAAATGTAACTCTGCCTTCTCCCATAGAAGCTTTATAATATAGTCTCTAGTTACGTGAGCACAGGAATCATGGGAATTTCTCCCAGGACTTCTCAGGTCCATTCAATGAACCTCCACCCTTTGAGCTATCACAACAACTGTTGATGAAGATAGCACACCTTTTCTCAAATTCCTGGATAAGCTCATGAACAAGGGAATACTGAGTACCTGTTATACATTCAATTTTGGTATCATTAGGGAACTTCATATAGACAGTACTCTTTGGATCCTTGCTTTCTATGATGACTTTTGTATGTAAAATAAAAATCAATAAAATTTAATACAAAAATACAAAGGGGATAAAACCCCTCTGCTTTCAGATGAGCTAGGACAGGAAATTTAGTTCACTCCTCCTTACAAGCATGCTTCCTGTGGCCAGAATTCCTTCTGTTCGAAGCTCTACCCTGGAGTCACAGCTGATATATATTGGGAGAGGTTATCACGATGCTAGCCTATACGAAAAACAGAACTGGTCCAACTCAAATGAAGAAACGCTTTCTCAGGTTGTCCTCTGCTGTGACATTGTAGAGGATACAGAATTTCTTCCCAGGATTTCTGGATATACAGATGTGAACAGTCAGGAGTAGACAGAAGAGTTGGATTAGGCATCTATACTGAAGATGGTGGACAGCCATTGAACGGCCACTGGCCTGTGACGAGTTAGGCCACTAGGAGGCCAGCCTGCAGTCACTACTGTCTATTTATTGGACTTATTTTTCACCTGGGACAGACTGTCACAAAAGCAGAGCCAAATACAATAATGTGCTAGAAAATGACCACAGATTCTAAGACAAATTTGACCTAGTGCAAAACCCTCTCAAACCGTCGTATCATTTTTCCTACACATGCAATGAGAGCTGACAGTTCATAACTCCAGCTCTCCCTGGGGTGGGTAGTGAGCTGGCATAACTGTGACAGTGATCCCAACTCTCTGCTTCAAGGATTCAAGCCCTAGAAAATCTGCAGACTCTGGGTTGCCAGTGTGGTCCTCTGTCCCTGATCCCTTTTGGCCCGACTGCAGCCTCTAGAAGCTACGGGTGCAATATATACCGGATCAAAGGGGCTGCGTAACTAAAGCTTCGATTAACTCTTTTCAGTTTCTTTTAGGTAGTGCAGGAGTGGTAAAGATCAGCAGAAAACAGACAACACATCAATGTATTCTGGAAACACAAAGCACTATTTTAAAAGATATTCTTCACCCTGCATTGCTAAAACCATATAAAGCAATAATCAGCTGCACTGCAGTATATCCTGCCTCCGCCCTAAAATTTTTTGGCATATTTTTATTCTTTGCACTTGACCCAAAGTAGAATAAAAGCCCTCTCTGTGCTTATCTTGTACCCTTCTAAAGAGATGGTGTCTGACTTTCTCCAGTTCAGCACAAAAAATCCTACAGGTGATGGAGGGATACCATAGTGGTATAAAACGGCATAGACCCTACTGATAATCTCCTTTACTTTCCTGACTATTCAGCCCTGTTGTGAAATGTTAAGTCATGTCAAGTTACATTGTAGGGGTACTTCACCTTTACCACTTTAAGGTGCAGCTGTGAATATCCCCAGCTGCAAGCCATTAGGAGATGGTAAATGCTATATAACTGTACATTAATATTTCAAAAGGATAATCCCTCAATGAGGGAATTTTATTTTATTTTATTTTTAACTGCTTCAAAAGACAGTGTCAGCAATTCATTGCTAATTGTCACTTTTCCTGTTTCCAATAACATTATGCTCACAAACAAAAGAACACAGGAATAGCCTTCCTCTCTAAGGAGAGCCCCTAATTCAGCTGAGATTAAAGGGAATCATCTTCTTCGTAATGACAGCTGAATTGCCCTGTGGTAACTCCTTCATGTAAATGTCAGAGATATAGGAACAGACTCCACCTCTAAGATGCCAGAAGACTATCTACATGCCTTTGAAGTGCTTTCCCACAAACTTTTCCTTTTTAAATGAATGAGTCTCTTTCAAACAAACAGGTGGAAAAAGTTGGCTAATAATGCCTTTATCTAATAGTTGTTGTTTAATATTTCATCTCTTTTCTTTTGATTTGCTTCAAGATGATACACCCATGAACCTTTTCTCTAGTATATTAGCATGGAGTAGGATGATTTCAAGAGAGATTTCTGTATTTCTTGATAAATAAAATAGTTCCCTTTTTAAAAAATTTAAAAAGTGGGTCAGCATGTAAAAGAATGAGGCACTGAGACTTGATTCATACAAATTTACTTTGCCTCAACATCTCAAAGGGTTCCTCTCAGAGGGCACATTTAAGTTTTAAAATAAGAAATGAGAATTAGAAGTTTGTGACTAATTACTTTCAACCAGTGGACTGTAAACATGAATTCCGAGATGTTCAGTACTTTCACATCATCACAGCATATCAGCTCTTAGAAGCCTAGAGGTTTCAAATACCACAGGAAGGTAAAAGAAAAACCCAAATGGCACCCAGTATGAAACACTAAAGCTACCCAGAATAAACACATTTACAGCTGATAATTACCCATATGCCTAGGAAGTATAAATGGACTTAAACCCTGGTATTTCAGAATCAAATTAACATATTCTATCTGCCCAATAATACATATCTTAACATATTATATCAGCATCGATAATGCTGAGTGAATAGCCAGTTTTTTAGGGCTGAATCATTTTTCTCAGAAAGTAATTTTGGAATCACGTAAAAGATATCCCCCTTCTCTTCCTCTTCCCCAGTAATAAAAATAGTATTAAAAAAGAACAGGAGAAATCTTTTTGGCTCAGAATTCATGTATTGCTTTATCTTTTAAGGGAGGGGGGGTGGTGTCAAATAATCTCTTGGGTTGCCTTAAAATATGCAAACATACAGCCTAACCCAACCCTTCACTCACTCTGCCTGTCCAGCTTTTTTAATATCACACTTGAATATATCCCATTTGAAAGCATGTATGATTTCTACAGTCTTTCACTAGCTTTTGTTTCATTGTGATAAACTGAAGCTCATGGGATTCACACATGATGTGATGGGACAAAATACACTAGAAATTATTTTTGCTTCATTGTGCATCTTGTCTGCAGTTCCACTGAGTAGAGAGTTTTCTTTCCAAGCAATAATATACCTCTAGTTGATAAAGTCATGTGAGCACATGAATAGCAAGGAAAAAAAAAAATTAATGGTGATCTAAAACATAAAACTGTTTTTATGAAGCCTTTTGATGAACACCAGCAAGAGACATAATGTAATTATTGTGGCTATTAGGCTGTTATTTATGTCAAAATTTGTTGCTTTGTTTCTTCAGAAGCATTTTAGGATTATAGCACTCCGGAGAGTCTATCAAATGTATTGGCAGATGCAACAAGTAAAAGACTGAGGTAATAGCTCACTGCTGTTACAACATGAAAACTAAATGTTAAATAACTAGATTTGAAAATGAGAAATATAGGGCACTAAGGATAATAGTATAAATGTAATAAAAAGAAAGTATCGTGTAGGAAAATCAGAGGCAATGCTGCCGTACGTTTTCCTGTCCTGTGTTACTATCTAATATCAATTTAATTTCTGCTATAAAAGTGTTAAGAAAATTAAGCATTGAAATATGGTATAATGAAAAAATGAGACACATGAGAGCAAATAAGGGATACAGCCCAGAAAATACTGTCATTGTCTCTTACTATGTCAACATTATCACAGACCGATTCAGCCACTTGTAGTTCAGAAAGAAAATAAGTTTCTCTACTAATAGCAGGACCAGCGTCTGGTTTCAAACAGCATAAGCCAATGACTCCTTCGATGCTATAGAACTGGAACCCAAAAGTGAAAGCAGAAAAGTATCAGAAGAAATGCTATCTTTGTAACATTTCCAACAATAAGCATAGGAAAAGGAAATTGCTGAGCAAAGCTTATCCATTATATTGTTCAAATACATTTAGAGATAAGGCAGTAAACAGTCATATCTAGACATTAAAGTTCTACTCAGAGATGGCCAAGCATTGCCTATAATTACTTTGCATTTGCTTGGATCAGTGGCCTCGTTCCTGCCATAGGCACAGAGAAGAATAATGTATTACTTATGTTATGGAATAACAAACATTTGTACCCCAAAATCTAAACATGAATAAAATATTTTAAGAGGATCACAACGCCCATTAGTATTACATCAGAACACCTTGCTTAACATCTCCACAGCTTCTATGGATGCAGGAAAGCGCTATCAATCACTTTTTGCAGATGAGGAAAATACAATAAATCTGCATCTTTAGCCACCTCAATAATTTTCCAAACCCATCCCACCTGGCATGCTTCCAGTCCAACAGGAAACACAGAAGAACAGACAGGAATCCAGATCTTCCACTTTTGGCTATCCTTCTCAATCATCACTAGCACAGCAAAGCTGCCCCATTTCAGGTACAATGAGAAACAGCACTAATCCAAGAAAACATTCCGGAACAGCAGTACTCCTTTAATCTCATCTTTCTATTCTATTCTATTTACCTCACTACATCAGGAATTTAGAAAAAAATCAGCCAGCTTCCAAAGGAAGTAAGTAAAGGATGGCACACATTAGGACGTATCTCCCTGATTCAATCAGTGTTTAAGTGTTTCCCAAGTCACATTTCTGAGCCATTGGTTAATTCCCGTCACACCATTTTCTATTTGGGTTTTTTTTTGGTAGTCTACATGACAATAGAGGAATTGAAGATAAGATGATTCTCAGAGAAGAACAGAAGTGCTGTACAGATGCTACAAGTAGTAAGTCCATCTAATAATCTCACGGGTCAGGATTTAGTGTGTTACAAAATTATTATTGCCTGAGAATGAAATCAGAAGAATTAGAGAGAACTTTATAATTGCTTCACCGTTAATCTGGAACACTGTCACAAGCCCATAATAAGCAAGGCACTGAGAACTTCAAATCATATTTGACAGATGGGCTTAATTAGTTATTCTCATACAGACTCATAATATTTGCTGTTAATATTCATTCCAAAACACCCTGCTGGCTGTGATAATATTTATATGTTAATCCTGTTACGATAAGCTTTTGGTGCCAAAACCTCTCCAAATAAAAAGACTGATATATTTCAAACTTCAATAAAGAAATGCTTGGGCTCCTGGTTAAGTTTGTCACTTGCACAAGTGCCTCCGTAATCCATGAAATTACACCTGTCACAGTAAGTTAGCTTTATTAACACTATTTTCTGATCCATGTAAAACTATCAGAAACACAAAAGCATTGAACCTCTAGTTAATTAACATTGCCACCTTTGCATTCATATGATCAGATCTCTCATTTTTAAGAGTAATTAAACATTATGTAAAATAGAGTTTCTCAAATTTATAAATGAACTATGGAGGCAAAAAATTTGATAAGAGACATCAGTATTTAGCTGTTATTCATTGTGCATATTTAGTGACACCAAACATGTCTAGATAAGGAAAAATTGTTTCCCAAGAAATGTTGAACAGACTCTCTTTCTCCATATAATGCTTGATCTTGCTTCTGAAAATGAACAGCAAAACAGCTATGTCTAAATTTAATGAGGAAAACAACATACTGAATAATACACTGCAAACATTTTACATTTGTTTACAAACAATGAGTTATGAGACTTACACATATACCTTGTCTTTACTTGATTTTCTTTCCAGTAAAATCTAATATGCATATGAGCTCACATTTCTTTTAATAAACATGAAGCAATGTTTATACTCAGCATGTGAAAGTACACAGAATCCACAACCACTGCATCAAAGGTGACACAATAATTTATTTTTTTGTGTACAAGGGGTCATTTTGAAGGCTTGCCACTGAATGATGAACAAGGAAGGGAAATAAGTTGCCAAGCTTCAATTCACCCATGAGGTTGCATTATATTTTCCTGATGAGGAAGAGAAATCAGGCAAATGCACCGTACGGAGCCAACAAGATAAAGCGTGATAGAAAACTCATCGTTGAAATAATCTTTGATTTTGATCCAATACCCATTTCAGTCATTGAAAATATTCACACTGTCTTCAAATAGCTTTGAACTGGGATTTTAAAGAATCTGTCTGACAGATTGTGCTAGACAGTAGGAAGCTCTGACCTTGGCATATATACACATTGCTGCTTTGACCAATAAAATTCAGTCAGGTACAAGACAATATGTGGTTTAGATGAGAAAATTCAGGTTACTATAGCAGAGAAATTGTGTAGAATCTGAGTTATAATAAGGAGAAAGTGATTTATGTCAAGATTATGAAGGGAAATTCTTCCCTTCCTCTTTTTTTTCATATACCCAGATTGCAGACATGAAAATTCTAGTTATTAGGCTCAGAGGGTATCTAAAAATTCTAAACCCTATAAATAAATCCCTACAGCCTATAAGATTTTCTAAAATTTCAGAAGTAAGTCACAGCACAGAACTTCCATGTTATATGGCAAGTTTTCTAACAGCAACACCAAACATAATACATACGCAGTCAGATCCTTATAAATATGCACTTGACATACAGTTCCAGAAACAATGAATGAGAAGCAGCAAACGATATAAAAATGTATTCATTGAAACGATCAGTTGTGATTAGAAAAGGAACATCCACCTGCCAGATGAAGTCTGTTTAAGACAGGTCAGTGTCCTATCTAAGATTTTGCACAATGGGAATGGAAAAATCTATTCCCTTCTCCAGATTAAAAAAAAAAAATCTCACCAACAAAAACATGGGTTTGAGAGCAGGAGTATATTTTAGTTTCCTCTGGATTTAAAAAAAAAAAAACTAAACAATACAAAAAAACCACAACGAAAACAAAAACACAACAACAACAAACCACCACAACAAACCAACCCCAAAAAACAACCCACCAAAAAAACCCTAAGCAAAAATAAAAAACCAAACCAAACAAACCCACCAGAAACAGCCCTGTAATTACCCCCTGAGCTATAATGGCTGGCAGCAAATAATTTTAAGAGATTCCAGTAGTCACAACTGAATTCTAAGATATGAAATGTCCTTCTAAATACTGTGTGAAAACAATATTTCCTGCTAGCTTTAACTTCCTTAGAGTGTTACGATACCTTTTGTTCGAAGTGCATGTGGTAGAATTAGCAGTGCACTACAAAATAAAGACAGCCACAGCTCTTCCAAAAGCATTTTCATCATGCACTATAATAAAACCTATTAAAATCATGGCAAAATGCTTTGAAAAGGAAAACCAACCATCAGTTATTAGAAGACAGACTGCTGGAAATGACCTACCTGTTTTCAGAGGCAGCAGATTTCCTCTGGCAAACAATAACAGCTGGTGCATATTTCCCAGTATAATCCATGCTCTCTCTGACGTCCCATAAGTATGGGCTGCTGGCTCTTACACTGAAAATGTTCATACCTTTCTTCACCTTTGCCCTAGGAGGAACAAGAGGATATTTCACCAATTAGATAGAAAATGTCAGCTCAATCTGTTACTTATTTCTTCATTATTTTCTCATTACTGCCCCACAGAAAATGCTACCGCTCATTAGACTTCAACAGTATTACAAGGAAAAGAGATGAGAGAATTAATTAAGAATTCCTTATTTTGAAGAAATGATATCAAGATAGAAATCTTATTGAACTAATGGTAATTACAGCTTTAGTCACAGCTAAATTGCAGAGTTGACACGTTCTGGAGTACGCTCCTCTCTCCTGCTCTTCCATTATCCACACTGTGGTCACCACTGAGCATGTGTTAAGGCTCTCTTTGGACTAGAAGGTATTGTATTGGAGAGGAAAGTATCATTTTTGTCCCCAAAAGAAGTCAGATTGTTGCTGGGGCTTATGTCTGGAGCGAGAAGCTGAGAACCATTGCTAGTTCTGAAGTTACAAGCAGACTCCACTTTTTCCTCTCCCTCCCCTCTCGCCTCATTTCTCAAGGATGGCATTTCATATCTTTGCTCCAATATTCATCATCTTTCCGAGTTCACAACACTTCTTTATTTTCTTTTAATACTGTTGGATTTAACCATTCTATCAGCACTGATCCTAAAAATACTTAGAAATATTCTTATTTTTTCAAAAGCAAGTGGTTTCTTGGGAAGTCTGTTTCCATGTGTGAGGTTAAATAATAGAAAAGGCTCTATGACAAAATGTTACAGTTATGACAACTGGACTGGCTCCTACTGAGAAGTACTTTCTGGTTCATGTGCATTAACACAATATTCCTCATTCTGAATAACCAGTGAAGAAGAGGAACAATATATATATTTTTTAAAATATCTGATTTACTTCCTCTTAGCAGGTGTTGTAATCCCTAATTCTTTCTCTCTCTTTCTTTAACTGTCTAAATATGTATCTTAAGGCACTACTGAATTAGTCCACAGTTATATAACATTGGCCAATTTACTGAATTAGGAGCTTCTGGTGCTGTTAACTTTTGGTTTCCGAACGTGTTTACAGAAACAAGAAGTCCATTGTGGTCAAACAGCCTCATATATGAGCTGTCAGGAAATGACAGTTTATTATATTATTATTATTTTATTATATATATTATTATATATATTATTATATTATTATTATATTTGCTTAAAATCTCATACACAAAATCCATTCATCGTTACGGCAAGTTCTCAATTCTGGGCAAAAAAACCCCAGAAAAGTATGTGATTTTTTTTGTATAAACAGCTGCTGCCATGCAGAGATGCTAATATCAGTAAACCAAGCACTATTAGCTCTGCCTCTGCGTGAAATTACTTGTGAAGTCTTTGAAGGACAAAATCCACACAGATGTTTTCAGAATAAAAAGCCAAAGGATTCCTCCAACTGTTTTGGACAAAAAGGGTTATATCCCATTTCTTCTACCACTAACTCAATGGTAATGGCTATAATTTCCTTAGCACACCTGGAAGAATGAGTACATGAAGGCTGCCAAGTTGTGCTCAAGTTCTTCTATGTGAATTTCACAAAACCTGTTGTACGCAGGTGCAGTCTACTACTCCTCCACCACAAATATTGCCCAGGACAAGAGACCAATGGTCAAAGAGTGGAAATTAAACTGCATTCCTGGCAGCTTAGAGAGGGAGGCAGAAAAAGGCCAGGTGGTCTGGATGAAACATTTGACAGCATGTCTTTAGCTATTCCTAGTGACCAGCATCTGGTCCCACCTTTCCGTTTCACCTCAAGAAAGGAAAACTGCTGGGTGTCAACTAAGACCAATAAGAGAAAAATTATTCACACTTCACAGGGAAATGAGGGTGGCTCACATCTTTCCAAGTTAAACAGGCTGTGATTAAGAAACTCATACCCACCCTTCTAGCTCTCTAATGTGGTCACTGTCTCTCCAGTAGTTGACCGTGGCTGATGAGAAGGTGCCACTGTGGGATTTGGGCCACCTAACTGAGCTTATGTATTTGAAAAGGCAACTGCCTCAATGGAGCCAACCCACTGTGCTTAGGGCAGGAGCTGAATCACTTCTGCTTGCGAGAGCGTGAGTGAGAAGCTGGTTTCATTTCGCAAAGCCACACATGCCTCGAGCTTGTGCTGTAAGTTTGGCCCCTCAGGTTTCCCACGTAGGTAGAAGCCACTGGTGTAACACGCAGTGTACGTGATCAGTCACCGATTGCTGCCCCCACCCATAAGTATATCTAAGATTTCCACATCTCATGGAGCTTCCCTGGGACACGTGCAGGAACACTAATCCCACTGTGAGACATTTGGATGTCCTGGACAAATATATTAAGCTCTTGAATTCTCCTGGACAAGATTTCGGGGGGGTGAGAAAAAAAAGTACATGTCCTGGAAACCCAAAGAGACGGTAGCCTTACATAAAAGCAACCATTTTCTCATGACTGGACCTTAAGAGCAATCACTATGTTACAATGGCTGCTTAAAAACACACAATAGATTATTTTGACTATACAACAGCTACGTTTTTATATGTTTTATTGACAAAACTGGTAGGGAATCAGAAAAAAACCCCAGCCTTAAAAGCACAACATATTCTCTACCTTGCTCTGCCAGCACATACGCAACAGCTTTGCTGCGATTGAGGAAGCTGTGCAGGGTCTCAGTACTGCTAAGTAAGCAGCCATGCACTGAAAACTGAGGAAATTTCTCACTGATGTTTTAAAAAACATTAAAATCAGATTAACATAAGTGTACAAACACAGACATGTAACAGATACCATCCTCTTACTTTCTGTATGGATTCTTTTAAATGCCAGAGTGATAAGGTAAACCAGAAAAATGGACACAAAACCAGTAAGCCGAGCTGAGTTTGTTTATCCTTGACATTCACTTTACCCAATGACAAACTGCCATCCTGCACCGATTTCTAATGTCTCAAAACAAATGCAGATCCTTGCGTACACTCCTTGGGTAATTGCAGTCTATGGATCAGGATTTCCTAGAAGAGTTTTTGATAAGGTCTAATTTAGTCACCTATTAAAAGCCCCAAGCCCCTAATTTTACTGAAAACAATAACACAACAAGATTGTTGTTTTCTACACAATTAGAGGTTAGGAACTCTTTTTGAAGAATCAGTTAAACATAATTCTACAATTAGCACTAAAGCTTCAATTCCACAATCCCAGGAAGTGCTTTTTTCCTCTAGTACGTCTCAATGCTGTGTTTGCCACTGTTGGGGAATTGCAGAATTTTATTCACCCAATTTACAATGTAGTAGCACTTTGCAATTACCAAAGAATGACCTGGATGAAACAGGGTTAATAATAACTGAAAGTATGTTATTTGTCAACAGATAAAACTGAAGATACCCGAGGTGAAAACACTGTGACTGCTGTCAGGGCTCAATTACTTTCTTGCAAATCTGCTTTATTGAATTGCCTGGCTGTCACAGGGCAAGCTGGGTCTTTGACCCTTCCACTGCTCTTGAGAGCACTCAGGAGACAGCCTCTTGGTTCAGCCTACTAAGATTTCTCAACTGCAATACGCAAAAAGGCATATGACAAAGCTTTTTCATATATTTGCTCACAGTTAACAGAATAAGTACAACCAATGATACGTTTGCTTAAAACACTGTGGCTGGGCAGCAGGAAATGAAGTTGGTTGAGTATTTTGTGCCCATCACTTCACTTTGTGCCAGATTCTACTTTGGAAAAGAGGAGAAAAGAAAAGACTTATTAAACATTTCAGTCATGGTTAGTTTTGGTTGAGTTTTTATTTTTGTTTTTTCTTTTTTTCAAACAAGGAACCTATCCAACTAAACACTTTCGTAGGTGTTTCTCCAAGCTGTTATTTACCTCTGGATCACTGCTTACAGCGCAGCACATCGGTTACTGAGACTCATAAGTAGCTCACCCCTTGCACCAAATCAATCACGGCAAACAAAGCCCTGGGGAGTCCTCAGTCCCTGAAAACCCGTCAGTGCTGACAGGGTACAAATCAAGGGAAAGGAGAAAGAAAAAAAACATAGAAGGAACTCCCAAAATCAATATATCGCACCTGAAATCAAGGAAATACATTTCTTAAGTGCATAAAGATAGCGATTCCCAATTCTATCTCATGACGCACTAAACACTGCGTTTACTCTAGTGATAAAAGAAGTTTCAACTGGACCAATTAAAATGCAGGCAATGTCCTTTCTCATTTATCAAAGTGTCTGTTTTAGCATCTCCCAGTTTTTGCAGTTTACAACCAGTTAGCGCTTAGCTTTCAGCCCATGTCATTACTGCAGGCTGGTAACGGCTGTGAAATTGTTATTTAAGTGTTGTATAAAGTGGAACAGCTGGCTGGTGAAAAATAACAGCATTACAGCACGTGTGCTGCTAAGTGCCATGGTACAACGTCAACAACGTGTCTGGTTTGAAGCACCACAGGGAAGGGAAAGAGAGAGAGCGAGCGAGCGCGAGCACACAGGCAAATTCACCCTCAAGACGTGCAAGAGATCAAAGACAAGGAGCATGCAGAAGCCGCAGATATCCCGCCGCAGGCAGGACTCCCCTCTCCACATTCTACTCCGACAATGTCCCTCAAGCAGCATATAGATATCACACATCCCTCCATTCCAAAACAAAGTGCAAATAAACAGAATCTGACCCCTAAACAGCTCTAAATAAAGATGTTTTAGACCCATGGCATTGAATTTAGTTTTCTATTACTGTGAGCACTCAGGGCAAAGATCCATGGGAAGCTTTCATGCTCCTTCCGAGAAAGTGAGCTACTTTCAACATCAAAGGAATAAAAAGAAAAGGGAGGTTGTTAACACAGGTGCTACCACTGGTTATCATCTTGTTACCAGTGGTGACTAGAAGGCGGCAGATAAATTATGTGCAGAGGGGGTACATCTTTGAGAGCTTCTAGGCACCTAACAGACATCACAGTGGGCTCTGGATTTGCCTTGTCACCGTATCTCCCCAAAGCGCTTCAGAAATAACTTGAGGGGGTTTCTATTTCTGTTTATCTTTAGTGCTTTTTCCTGCCCAGAGCCTAATCTTAACCCAGCAACAGAGAGATCAAAGCAGTATTTAGCTGTACAGGACGGCAGTCTTAACTTTACTAATATTTACCACCTTTGGACTGCGACAACAGCAATAGGTGTGGGAGGGACTTTTCCCCCACCAGCCCTTTTGTTTCAAAAGACAAGCAAAACGTGAGTGGAAACGGACCTGCCCAAAGCTCTTCATGTTATAGGGCAAAGAAACCTGGTCCATTTCCACTCACTAGAAAGTCTAGAGCACTGACCTAAGACAGCAGCAAAATACTCCCCGCAAGAAACCCTGGAAGTATTCACGGTCCTAACCTGTAAATACCCAACATATGTCATTGCCCATTTTTGCTGATAGCTATGCCATAGGTTGCTCTTCATGCAGGCTCTTTCCAGTGACATCACCTCTTGATCCAGTAACAAATTACAGCTGCTGGAGGAGGAACATCTAGTTTGTATTTGCTGGGGTCCACTGATGCTAGCTTCAACAAGGCTTAAGAGCTAAAATAGCCATCCTCCAGACTCCAACCACGGCCTGACAGACCTCGTCAGGATCTTTCTGAAGACCAGAGTTAAATGTCGTGGCTTGAGAATCAGGTAGTATGGGACTGGATGCTACCACGGGATCCAAAATCTAGACAGCAATTTTGGCATGACTAGGGTGGGGAACTATTCGAACAATCCCCAGGTAGTCGTCTCTTGCTGGCAAGTCAGTGAGAGCAGAATGATCGCTGTCTCAAAAGCTAACACTGAGTACACTAAACACAGTCATCCTCTGCAGTATCCAAGGTCATTCTTTTGCTGCACACTGCATAAATGAGACCATTTTGATACCAGAACACTTCAGTCTGACATCTGCATCCTGATGTTTCACCTCCTGCAAACAACCTCCTCCCCTCCCAGAGGCTTGATCCTACGAAGCAGTCCCAGGACCAGTTCTATTCTCTTTTCAAGCATGGAAAAAGGAATACATATTACTGCCCATGACCATCCCTCAGACAATTGCCAATTTTTTTGGTTTTGGTTACTTTCAACAGGTTCAGAGAGGTGATCTAGAACCAAGGGAAAAAAACATAGCTTATGCTGTCTTTCTGGGAATCCTGGGATGCTTACATGGCAGTGACCCATTTCTTACCCTACATTGCATCTGCAGCTCTCTGTGCTTAAAGAATTGTATTAAAATGTACTGAAACATCAGATAGCAATGGAAAACAGCAACAAATTTGCTCCTTTTACTTCAGGACATGCAGCTTTTTCATTTTTGAATACTAAAATTAAAGACAACACAGGTAAGACAGGTTTGTGAATGCCAGAAAAGCTAATAAGCTAATGAATAGCACTGGAGCGAGAATTAAGTATGTTAGAGAGTACAACAGATATTACAAAAGTAAAAGAGGGTGAAGCATGGAGCCAAGCTTCCTAGTGAAAGCAAAAACCAGAGGTAATCGAGTCGACAGCAGGCCCCTTTGTCTGTCCAGTCTCTCTGAAAATCCATATTTGGGGCAGTCTCCACCTCTTTGAGAAGTCCTCAACAGATTAGAGCTTCTTAGTATCGGAAGCCACCACTTCTTCCACCTCAGCTAGTGCTGGAATTTGTGTTACTTGGGGCAGGTCTTGCAACAAATGAGGAATCAGAGTAAACGCTTTTAGCATAAGTGTCCTAAGTCACTTCCTTTTGCAAAAGCCTTTGTTTTCCTATTGACTTCTAAAGACTGATGCAGACACATTTCTTTATATAAACAGAGCTGATCAAATTAACCACTCCATGGTGCAAGGAGGACTGGTTGGAATTTGTGTTCCCAGCATTTTCACTTCTAATCTTATGTACAACATTAAGGTGATGCTAAATTTATACACTTTAAGGCTATACTCTTGCCTCACTCAGCAGTTTCATTGGTTCTTATGGCTGAAGCTAATATAGGGCAGAATTTGAGCTCTTTGAATATCAGTCAAAAATAAAACGTGTCTGTCATTGAGAAACAAGCAGAATTCAGCCTGTTTTTGTTAGGATTACAGCTTATTTGCAGTAAGTAGATGAAAAACAAGCGTACAAAGACTTTCTGGATTTGTATCTATCACAAAAGCCCCGAGGAAATAAAGACTGTTAAAAAAAAGTTTTCCCTATCAGGAGCAAGCCTTCATAGTTGAAACTCTGTCCATGGAGGGAACTGTATTTGAGAAGGGCCCATTTAAACAAACTGTTTTAGAATGGACTAAACAAAATTGCAGCTTTCTCAGTGCAACAGGAATGATGGATGTCATGGTTCCAGCTGGTATAGTGCTATGTTTTGGATTTGGGTGTTGGTAGCTCACTCATGTTTTTGGTTGTTGCTAAGCAGTCAAGGCCTTTTCTGCTCCTCACACCACCCCACCAGCAAGCAGACAAGGGGTGCACAAAAAACTGGGATGAGACACAGCCGGGACAGCTGACCCCAACTGACCAAAGGGATAGTCCATGCCATATGACATCATGCTCAGCATATAAAGCTGGGGAAGAAGAAGGAAGGGATGGGGACGTTCAGAGACAGCATTTGTCTTCCCAAGGAGCCGTTACGTGTGATGGAGCCCTGCTGTCCTGGAGATGGCTGAACACCTGCCTGCCCATGGGAAGCAGTGCATGAATTTCTTGTTTGGCTTTGCTTGCCTGCACAGTTTTTGCTCTACCTATTAAACTGTCTTTATCTCAACCCATGAGTTTTTTCTCACTTTTACCGTTCCAATTCTCTTCCCCATCCCACCATGGGGGGAGTGAGCAAGCAGCTGCATGGTGCTTGGTTACCAGCTGGGGTTAAACCACAAGAACATATTACAAAAATTAGGTCATGTAGTAAGACACTTCATACTAACCATCTGAATGTCTGGCTTTTAATTTCATAATCAATTTTGGCATGGCTTATAAAAAGTGGGATTTGGATGCCAGGATTTAATGTACAGAGTTGGCTTCTGTAAGGCTTTTTTTGGTTTGTTTTCCCCATTGAACACTTCATGTAGAAACCAGTCTTGTCAGTTGTTTTCAGAGAAGATGCCTCGAAGTTTCTTCAGATTACACTAATAGTTTCACTGATTGAAAATCCACAGCAGAAGAGAATCGGGAGTCCCTGAGATACTGATGGAGTTAGAATAATTTATGGAGAGCGGTCTAGCACAACAGAAGCTATTTAAAGCTGTATAATATACCCACAAACTCTTATTAAGGTCTGTGGTTTCAGCCCTGTGAGACAGAAACCAGTTATCATTATGCATCACCATGAAAGCAGATTAAAATTAAATCAATCTGTTTATCTATGGGTTTGCAATGCAGCTTTTTCAAAGCATAACATGTTCTCCATCTAATTAACATTTCAGGAGAAAAAACCATTCCACCCAGACACTAAACCACCCTCATTCAACCGGAGATATTACAAAAATACAGCCCAGGTGGATTTATAACAAAATTTAATTAGTGAAAGGGCACAGGATCTATTTAGGCTTCAAAAGTTGAACTGTGCATACCAGGAGTTAAATAAAATAGATCTCTCTGTAATATGTCTCTCTTGGACTTGACAAAACTGCCTATTGTGCTTAGAGTTTACGTGCATGCACACAGTTGCATATATATATATATATATATTTTTTCTCTCTCTCTCTCTCTCTCTCTCTCTCCACACACATGCAGATTTGTGTTTTATTCCTGTGGCTTTCAAAAAGAAAGTCCTTATTAAAAACATGTTTTGCAAGATGTAAAATGCAAGTCTCCAGAGAATTAAAATGAAAGAATGCATACAAATAATTTAAAGCAGAAAAAAAAAAAAATAGAGAGTTTGTAGCTCTGACCTCTATTCACTTACTAAACAAGCCATGAGAGGGCCCGATTCTCAGCAGGAACCAGGACCCTTTGTGGCCTGCAGAACTGGATCTTTTTGTTTGAGAAAGACCTTGAGTTAGAGCTCAGGAAGCAAACCCTTAGGAGTGATGCGAGTGATAAGAACAGCAGTGCGCCTCCCCAGAGACCCCAGCAGCAGTCACCCTGGGACTCCCAACATGAAGGAAAAGTCGGGAACAGGTTTTTCATAAACTACGTGTCCATGGCAGCCAGCAGTCTGGCTGGTGCACCCTTCTGCTAATTTCATCTTGTGGAGTGTACGCGATGTCAAGTAAGTGACAGAGCACTGAGAAAGAGGAAAATAGCAGCGTTGTAACCTGAAGTGGCACTACAGAAATGCATGCTACTAGCAGGCACAATCTCAGCTATACAATAGATGAGACACCACTGTTACAACTGGAAATGACACTGTTAGCGATGTCCTAAGGAGGTATTATTGTGTTAAGGGCCACGCAGGCGCTCCTGCCCATAGCCACATCTATTACGAATTAGAAAACAAGCAGAGAGATGTTTAAGAGGAGATAGTGTCTTAAGGTTGATAGTTAGAGGTCAAGGTGAGGAGGTAATCCACGATCTTTTTTTACTGCAAGCTACTCAGCAAATGCAGTGTTGTAACATAACACTGACTTACTGTCACCTCGCCCAGCTGTAAGGCATTTTTTCCTACAGAAACGGATAATTGGGCAATAATGAGTGACAATACTAAACAAAACAAAATATTTATGTATTCAAGCATGTGAAGGAAGGTATTGGTTTACAGAAATGAAAGACAAAGATAAATAGTGCTGCCTGCTGATTTAAAGTGGTTGGGAGTCCTGTGGACTCTTTCCAACTACTGTTTCTAAAATGAATGCAAAAATATGATGTAGGGTCTGAAATATATCTTTCTAAACTGATTGTAAAAAGAAAACTATGCAATGCATCCCTTCCTTTCCTGGCCAAACATCAACAAAGCTGCTAACAGCACAGCCTGTGCAAACAACGATTTTTTAATTTAGACTTAGATTTAAGACAGGATAGGAAAAACAAAGCACAGTACAGGGGACTCTGTGTGGTAAAAATAGAGTGCCATTTGCCCCACTTCACAGGTGAAAAAAACCAGTAGGAAACAGCTCCCATACCACAGCAAGCATGTGAAGGAAGTTGGCTGTAAGCAACCCCCAGAGAACCATCTAGACCACAAGATGAGTGTAATGAAGGATTACCCAGTTGTCCATAGCAGGTGGAGTAAACCAAAGCATAGCACAATGAAACATTTTTTTAAGTGCTGTAGGGACATTTATACATGTGTATTTACATATATTTTTATGCTGAGTGGGCAAGCAACAAGTGGAGAAATTCTTCTGGATTCACTTAAATTGGCTGAGAATATTAGGAGCACAGTGAATAAAGACGACACGGCTGAGGGACCATGCAGTTCAAGTCTTCCAAAACAAACAGTTGCAGATACAGGAATAGAGCTATGTAGTCTATATACATACACCAAAAAGCAATGGGGTTGGTAAGACTATTTCTTTGGCTTTATCTGCAAAGCAGTGTCTGGTGCAGGACCTTTTTGTTCTGAAGTCACAGAATAAGACACAATTGTTGAGGGATGCAGATACTACTCCAGAACTACAGCCTGGCTTATCACCTTTTTACAAGACTTGAAGGGAGAGATGCTGCTAGCAATCGAAACTACAAGAATTTTGACTTATCAAGCAGAATTATCAAGCAGATCAACAGCAGCTTCTCAAACTCCCTTCAATGTGACTACTAGCTGTCTGATCTTCAGCGAAAAAGAGGGCACACCTTAAAGCAAATTCTTCAAGGTTGAAGCTGAAATGTATTAGCAATCACAATAATATTATAAATGCAGGTATAGCACGTTTATCTCAAAAGAATCTCCAAAAATGTTCCTGTCCTCTCCTGGAGAGACTCAACTGCACAAATGCTTGCAAGCCTAATGCTCCTCTCAGTGAGGGCTCACCTACCGCAGCCTCAGTGCTTGACACTGGATCTGCCCTTTCAGTTCTTCACGGTGACACCTTGAAACTCATGGCAGTCTTGGTGACGGGTTTGATGCTTGGAGGTGATCTAAAAACAGCTTGTTTCTTAGAAAGTTTATTTCAAACTTCATAAGCAGGACAGTTCTGAGGTATTTCCAAATCACATCCTAACACAAAATGAAACGGCAGTATCACTGAAAGAGAAGATTACCTCGACAGTGCTAACGAAGACCGATCAGTGAAAATGAGTTCGCACCGTTCCCTAGCAACTACTCACAGCTGCAGATAAAATCATTTTCTGGACATCATGGAAATTGTGACTACTTAGTTCTCTTACACAGGAATTCTCTCATCCATTGCCTATATGCAGCCCTCTCTAGGAGGTAACACAGGAGCAATTTACGGCAAGCTCTACCATTACATTAACTTGTCCAAAAATTTTTAAAAAGACCCATGGATCTGCATGTGCTGTGTTTGTCCTTCATTCAATGACATGTCTGTCAGATGTTCAAAGAATAGCATCAGAGAGACCGAAAAACAGCATATAGCAATCTTCGCTGCAAAAATCCTGAGCCTGCAAGCCCTTTTTCATAGAGGTGTTTCCCCACTCATGGGAGCAATTCCACTGATTCCTGATGACATTACTTAAGGTTTACAGGATCAGGTCTATAGCAAATAAAATGTAAATTAAGTGTATAAATAAAGAGTTCAGATTCTTCAATGAAAAACAAAAAAAAAACAAACAAAAAGCCTGCATTTCTCCAAAGAGTTGCTATCGGCATAAAATAGATATTCACCAAGCAATTCAAATAGGTATTTTTGTTATATACATAAAATCTCAGGCTGAACACCATACATCTATATCGACATATTTAACCACCTCTCTGTCATCCGCACGAGTGGCTACCAAAGCAACATTTGCTAAATAATAGCAAGGAGTTCTGCTGCAGGCAAACCCTAATAGCTCAATGAAGCCACTGATGCAGAAGGGAGTTCAATTAATACACAAATGACACCGCCCAAAATTATTCTGTGTCCTTAATGTAGGGTACACGCAACATTGCCTGTATCCAGCTGCAGCAGTTAACCCCAGTGCATGTCAGAGCACAGCTACAGTTCTGATTTTAATACTGGAAGAGCCAGAGAAGAGGAGCTTGGCTGATCCAAGCAAGCGGAAGCAGAGATCACTTGGAATTACACAAAAACCTCCCTGTTGATTGCTCTCCAAGACAGAGATATTTTGCAGGAACACAAAGGCAGCCAGTAATCCTCTCCACATATAAATCCTGAAAAACTAATAATTGCACCTCCTCGCAGCCTCAACTTCCATGCATTTCCTTGGACTGTTTTATTCTATTTGTGCATTTTAATATAAGAAAGATGAGAAGGAGCTAGAGACTTCTCATCACAGCATACAGTTGTTCCAACAACCCAGCGGTGGAATTCAAATGTGTAAGAATCCCCTAAAGCCCACCTATGGGTGGTCAAAGTTAAATGTCATAAAACAGAATATGCAACCTAAAATAGGGACTGAGCAAGAATTATAGCGCACATAGGTTTTGCTTTTATTTTATAATAAAACTTTGTAGCTTTATACACTAGGTTTAATGTGTCACAATTTTTGGAAGCAGGTTGCTCTTTTGAAAATAGAGGTTTTAAAAAGTTTTAGTGAGCTGACATACAGAAATCTTACTTGTGGCAATGACTGACATTTTTTACTTCTGCAGCAAAAGCCCACTAGCAATCAGCCAAAAATGTTAACACTCTAAATCATTTGCCACTTTTTAAAATTCTCTAGGCAGAAGTGACCACTAGGGCAGTTGTTTTTGAAAGTAAAAAGGTTGTATCCCTGGCTACCAGCTGGTAGCACAAAATCCGCTAAGAAATACAAGCTGTTTTATCAGGCAACCAAATCATCAACACAACGGATAGAATAGCTAGATGATAAAGTGCTGAGAGCGATTGAATACATGGAGGCTGAAGAAACCATGATGGAGAGAGAAGAATTGCAGAAAATGAGCCCAGGAAAATAATTTAAGCCATGAGCGTATCAGACATTGACTTTCCCTAGTTCCTTAAACTACAAGGAACGTGAGCTATAGTTTCAGGAATCCCCATGCTCCTGTTAGACAGTAAGGATTTCACACCACAGCGTAACACTACCATTCAGCATGGGAAACTATACTGTTGTAGTATGGAGGAAATTAATAGTCTGCCCAGGGATTAAGGCATCGCTTAGACCCAGTAATATCCCAGTGCCTGTTTGCTTAGCTTCGCCTCTGATCAATTAACTCCTGTGCTCTTGCCAAGTGGACGTGCACTCGCAAACTCAAACCTGTTTGGGGGGGTTTGACAGTTTTGATAGACTTGTGGTCAAAAATCAATGTTAAAAAAGATTCCGTTTCAGCTACATGCAGCAGTCTTCTCCTGACTGCGCTGAAGCAAGCCTGGGCCATGAGCTATCCCCTCTGAGCCTGGGTCCGGAGACCAGAGAGGAGCTGCAACACACTCCAGGTACATCTCTGGTCAGACCTCAGAAAGCACGTGTCATCAGTGTAAACCGAGGATATAGTTCACCCCTTTCCTTAACACACGCCATGCACGGCCTTTGGTACCAGAGTTTGTAAGGGAGTCTTGGCGAGCTGTCCACAGTGCAACAGAGACCACGTACAGAGTGAAACGGTACTGAGGACACCACATCTACGCTACAGAATATTCAGTGGCTGCAACTGCTGCTGTCCTGTCCTGGTTCTATGGTTTGATGTTCCTTTAGCTGATGGAGTGCATTTGGTGACCACATCTTCTGGTTTAGCTTAACTGGAAAGGAATCTAACTTGTATACTTCACAACCGCTCTGTATTAGGAATTGAAGCACAGTAGGTGAGGACAAATAAGAGACTCACTCTGAAAATATGCTTAGGATGCAAACTCAATGCTAATGCTTACATACCAACTGACACAGTAAAGAGTTAAAAATCTTTTAGCAAAAACTGGAAGTGACTGAATATTACCCTTTAAAAAAAATTTAAAAAAAAATTAAAAAATCACTTTTCCAAGTAAGATGCCGGTAGCAGCAGAGGCCTCTGTGAATACCCCAAACCCCCTTTCTAAGCCATGGTCTGTAGTTGAATATTTGTCTTCATAGTACAGCTTTGAGACATTCAGTATGTTCTATTCCCATGAAAGTCATGGTAGAAGCCACAGCCTAGCTCTGTGACCCACTGAAACATCACAGGCAATTGAGGTTGGCAGAATACAATATATGTTGGTATTTCGATAACTGGGTTAAAATTCACAAGATTGGAAAACCTGCAAAACCTAATTGAGCTTTCTAACACAATAGACAGAAGTTAACACTAGATTTATATTTATTTGAGACCCAGGATAAAAGTCCCACAGATGACAACAGGGCAAAGGAGTCATGCTGATTTGAAAGGAAAGTACCGTCATCCATGGGATTCCCGGTACAACACAGTTCTCTGAAGATTTGCAGTGCAATAGCAGAGCTGACCTGTCCCTACTTAGCTTTTAGATCAAGGTATTTCTAGGCGATTGGTGAAAAGTAAAGTCACAGATACCGCTCTCACCTTTTAGACTGTTTCAGATTTT
>VFFE01007820.1:1795456-1924184 GCA_008921705.1 Burhinus oedicnemus
AGGGGGGGGGGGGGGGTGGAATCATCTGTACCATCCTGTGCAAAGCAAGTGCCAAAGAAGGTTTGGGTGAGGCCATGCACCAGAAACAGAGACTAGTTACTAGCAGGTCTCTTCTCCTGTCACACGCTTGATAGAAAAGAAGTGGAGTCAGTCAAGTTGGACTACAGTGTTCTGGTGTTCAAAATCCAGAAATGGTACTTTCTTCAAAAGATGCTACAAGCTCACTGTTCTTCTCAAAATCCAGTCTTGATTGCCTTTCACAGAACTGTACTCCAAAATGAACGCTCACATTTGCAATTGTGTGTCTCTAATGCAGCTTCTCGTGGGTAAGATCACAGAAGAACATAGATTAGATGAAAACCCTGCACCCAAAGTTTATTCAGTTTTATACTAACCCTCAAGTTCTGCAGTGCATTCCTTGTAGTTTTTCAAGGAGTATCCAAATCCCATTGCCCTCAACACAGAAAACTACTATTTTCGTGTGTTGTTGCCTGCTCAGAAATTTGCAAGCCTCATTCTCACTTTTATCCCTAAGGAGCTCTCCATACCATCTCCATTCTATGTTCATAATTTCTTGTCAATCTTTTCTGCTTCTTTCCTTTTAGCATTCACCCAATAAAAATATGACATTTACCTATATTCAAGGAACCTCTCAGGCCATTAATTTCTTTCTGGCTTCCTTAGAAATCTCTCCAGAAGTGCTGGCTGTTGCCGTTGACACAAACTGGAGCTGCTTCAAAACTCTCCTAGCTTTTGATGAGAAACCAGCCCCTCCAAAATAAGCTCTAGGACCAGAAGAACAGAAAAAGGCTTTTACTCAAGAGCAGTGCATTGTAAAGCTGACATTGCTGTTGCTAGAACACTGCCCATTGACTTCACTGGCCACCGAGGATAGCTCAGGTTCATTGCACGTAAGTTTATTTTAAGACACTGGTGAAATGGCAATATATTGCAAAGCTGTATTAAATCACAGGACTTTGCTCAGCAAGATGTGTTTGGAAATCAAAGGGTGTAATATACATATTTGCTCCTGTTCTGCACAATAAATTATTTATTATGCCTGTTTCTCATTTCAAGATTCCTAGACAGGTAGTTAAAAAAATATGTGGAGCAATTTATTCAAGGTTGGGAACGCTTGCAGCATCCATAATCTTAAAATAAGCCATGTTGCTTCCAGAATGTACTTCATTTTCACCCGTAGTTTTGAGACATCTATAAAACTTCTGAACAAGTTTAATAAATCTTCTCAAAAACAGATGTGTATAATTGATCTTATAAATTTCCCACAGAAACAGGAGGCACCGTTCATTTTTTAAACCCTGAGAGGTACCATGTCTATTAGCTTTCCTCAGGTACTAAACCTTTCCAAAAATCCACTCATCTAAATAAAAATTTTGCACTTCGATTTGCTTTTGCCTAGCTACTTTTTCCACCCTCAGCTCCCCTACTAAAGACACAAATCTCTCCTTGTCATTTCTGCAGCTCCCTTTTCAGGAAAACTTTTCTGGCAGTTCTGTATCTTTGGAGCTACCGGATGTTTTGTACTCAATAAACACGTTCACAGGCTGTCTCCAGTTCACACTCCAGAGAAAAGGACCTCTTCTAATGCTATTGCCCAATCTTTCTTGCATTGTCACCAGACCGTTAAAGATAGGACTTTGCTGTGTAGTTACTAATTACTGCTTTTAAAGATAAGTACAATTTTTGACAACGCAAGGCAGTACATAATAGACATAAGATAAAAAGGAGGCACTTACTATACACAAAGAAACGTAGAAGAAATGGCCCTACATATATTATGAATAAGCATATTATTATTCTAAAATAATTGTCACTTCACTAAATTAATCTTTCCCATTATAAACCTATCTGTAAACTCCCTATCACTAAACAGAGAAACTCTAGTTTTGGGTTCTGCTTGAAACAGACTGTTTATTAATATCTGAATATAAATAACATCTATGTAAGACTAATTTTAATTCTGTCACACAAGTAGAAGTTTTTTGGGATTCCAAGGATACCCGATACGTAGTTTCTTTGTGTTACTGCAATGTAGTAGATCAGCTTGAGCTCCACTTACTCTGATTTGTTACTGAGGTTTATACTGCAGTATCCCCCAGACTATAATTATGAATGAGTACCATTGTTGATAATATTTTCCAAGTTGCCTCTGTTAAATAGTAGACTACACTTTCATACATTTTTCTAAATGATTCTTGAAATCTTTGAAAAGATTTCCCATTTTAAAAAGATATATTGAAAAGTAAACCACGTGTATATAGTTCTTCACTGAATAGGGTCCTACAAATGCCGGCTCTGTGATAACCAGAATAATCAGGCTTATAGCTATGTAGTCCTTTGTTGATAACATTCAAAACCAGAAAGCATCTATACAAATTACCACTCCCACCTATGCAGTCTCCACCCGGAGATGTGCCTCTTCCATAACACAATTTCAGGAGCTTCTAAACACCATGGGAACACAGCACCATTAGCAATCCACAGGATCTAGGCTACAAAGTCACTTAGGTGCTGGAAAGCACTCTGGAAGCATTACCTATGAACTAAAAAAATAAAAACAAAACACAGCAACCCGTAATCTAGACCAAACACATCCAGGTGCCAAGCCCACATCGCATCCCTTTCTGAGTCCAGCTGCAGTCTACCCTACAACTTCCATTTGCAAAGCATGCCTAAATGACTGGAACAGAACGAGGTCTCATTTTCTGCCTTGGTGCAGCACCATTTTTCTCTTCCCAAGACCGTATTAAGGTTTGAGACAATTAGTTCTTTTGGCTTAGTAACTTCCGTTATCAGCTTCAAAGAAATACATAGCAATCCTGACATGTATCTGAAATGAAGTCCATTTTATTAGGATTGGAATATATATATTGTCTTCTCTCACTGTTTGTATTTATTTTTTGACTTCAAGCCAACCTTTCCCTATGAACCACAAAGATTTAGTGGTTGCTTGCTGAGTTCTGTGTGGCAGCTGGCCAGGTTTTAATTCCCCCAATCAGCTGATAACATATTCTTCAAAGATTAAATCATTGTATCACAGAAGCATTGTACCCAGCCTCTGTTTTTATGCTGGTTAAGCCAAAGAGAAGTCCAGCATCCGAACAACTTGCTTCTGTTTCATCCTATAAAATATTGATTGTCAATAAGAGGGAAAAAGAGACAGTATACTTATATAAGGTACATGAAACAATTTTCTGTAAACCTCAAACCTTTAAACTACAATCATTGTGAAGGAAAGGTAATGCATCTCTTAAGGATTTTGAATGCTGCCTCCTATACTCAGTCACTGGACAAATCCGAATCTAAACGGCTGTTCTCTTAATACCCACAGGATACGAATGGCCCAGTTGAGTTTATAACAGTAATAAAGAACATACTTTCAAACCAAGTGTGGACTGATGTATACAGCAGAGTGAAAAATAAACACACTAAAGCTGCTACATAATTCTGTCAAGCATATGGTTAAGTTATGATTTTATTTAGAAAACAGATTGTAAGAGTGAAATGATGACAGATGAGGGTATGTTGGTCCGTCATAAATAAGAGAGTATTCTAATAGGAGCTGGGCTTGTTACTGATCATATGCTGCCACACAGATTTAGTGAGATCTAATCACTGAGAAAATATGGCTTCTTAAATACATATTGCAGCTCATTTTCAACTTCAGGTTGCTCAGTTGAAAGATCCATGAGCATTACTGCACCTAACTTTCAAGAGAGCGGTGGTGGAGGTACTTTTATGGACTCAATTAAGACATACTAGTTCCCTGTAAAAGGGTAGTTACTCCCTTAAGAATGGCTTTCCCAGCACCTAGCACTCTGCCTAGAAATGGCTAAATCAGACAAAGGGAAACACTGACGGCAATCTGAAATCCTTTTTCTAACCCAGATTGCTCTACAGCACTGAGATAGGCATCACTAGCTATGTCAAAACCAAGAGACCAGGGAGCACTTTCAAGCTCCTGCTTCTGGGTGCTCCATCTGCACTTGAATTTCTTCTGGGACAAGACCCAGGTACATACTAGCTCACTCCTGTGACTGCTTCTGCAAAGAAGAAAAACTAGGTGTGTGATTGGGAAGGAAACCACAGCATGCTCCAGCTAGGATCCCAAACTCTCAGTGAAGCACACCTGATAGTGAGATTAGATATAGTTTATGCTGGCAATCCTTCATATACAATTATCCAGCTGCACAGGAGCTGCACATCAACCCCGTGGTTCATGCACTCCTTTTACTGGGCAACTGTTCCAGCAACTATGACATTTTCTGGCAGTGAGTGGGAACAGTACCACTGCCAGTGGCTCTGAACACATGGCTTGTGTCTGTTGAACTTTGTGCTGAAACCAACTTCATCAAAGCATTATTTCTTCTGTTCTGAGTGCATCACCTACCCAAAGACTTTCTTAGACTGCAAATCCCGTATCAGGCAAACAATAACCCGTGAGTGCTTGGTTCAACAATTCAGGTCCCTTAGCAATGATCAGAAATACTGTGACCACAGAACTCAAAACATTTATGGTTTATAATTCTTCCTGTCTTTCATATTGGTTCCAGAAGTTACTTCACAAAAAATTAAGCTGGATCACCTACTGGATTCCCCCACCACCACCACCCCAAAATCAAAATGGTTACAGAACATACGCAAAAGCTGCATATCAGGTGCCAAAGTAACTTTATGTTTTCAAACTCTAGGCAACTATGAACTTCCTGGTAGCTATGAATTTAAGTAAGGGGATTTTGCATTTTTACCTGAATCTCTGTGCTTGAGTATTTCTGAGACGCGGCCAACCCCTCTGTTCAGGATTGCTTTGTTTGTACTTGTCATGCAGCTCATTTCCAAAGAGCAGAGAAAAATCAAACAGTGCTACAGAAGTGGAAATATTCACACATGACTTTATGAGGAGACATAAAAACTATGCTATTGGAGTATATGAGCTGAGAGCAATTTGCGAAGGTAACTGTTGAAGAGCAAAAAGACAGTGGTAAAAACAAATCCCCTGCACAACCCTCCTGCATAGCAAGAAACAGTGACATGAAGCCCCAAACACCTCCTCACCCTCCCCTGCAGCAGTTAGTACCCAACCATCAGTAAGTGCCTGCCAAAGCCATTCACTGCTGACACACCTGCCGCTCCCATATAATGCTCCATGGGACTTCAATTCATTTCCAGGGTACAAACTGAAGTGATGTCTGTGACTTTTCTTTTGTATTTTCAAAGCCAGGAAGGAATTTCACACCTCTCAGAATGTCACTCAGCCCCAGGTAGAACACTGCAGTCCCCAGAAATGTCTGCAAAAGCAAATAATAACCTCTCTTTTCCTAAACCCCTCATGGATGTAGCCTCAAGGTGAGGAAACCTGACTTGAAAGAAGTAGCGTTGCTGTTTTAGCACCAACTGGCTTGTCATTAAGACCTTAGGCACCTAAAGATGCAAAAGGTCTCAAGAGGAATTTATTTACAAGTACTCTGAAGCAAATCATTCATTAAACTGCTTTGGAATATCAGGCACAGCCCTAATTATGCTAGATTATATGACCAGGCAAGGATGGGTGGCAAAAGAAAACACTGCCGCATGGGGACTGCTTAGGAAATATGCCAAACCACAACTTGTCCAACTGGAAGATAAGCTACAGCCCAGTGTTGCAAGTATGTGAAATGCCAGTGCTGTAGCAGTAAGGCATCTCCCAAATACAAAACTCATTTTGACAGCACTGCAATCAACATCGGCCTTTCAGCAGTCACAGACGTTGAAAGCTGGTGCTCAGGTTTCAGCCAAATCTGTGAGGTTCTCTTGCCAGTGGAAGCCCTAATGCTTTTCAGTTGGTGGGGATCCCCCACCCCCCAGATGCTATGCTGGAGCTCCATCCTTCTTGCACCAGCTTGCTGTGGGGCCAGGCTTGATGCTAACACATGCACCGCCCACACTTAGCACAAGGAAAGAAGAAAAGAGACTGAGATTTCTGAAGTTCTGGGTGGGAAGGGACGCAGCTCTGCACAGTGTAAGACTCGTTCCTGCCTAGCCCCAAACCTACACTGAGACTAACGCATCCCCCAGGCACAGCGCTGATTTTGGAAGAAGTCTTCACTTGGAGAGCATCCCTGAGCCCCACTTTCTGCTCATGTCACAACTCCATCCTTGTTCTTGGGACCACAGCCCTAGGAGAAAGCAGTTTAATATTCAAATTGACTTTGGAAGAATACACGGAGTTGGTAACAGCAGCTTACTGGTTCCCATCTGAGCTCTGCTGAAATATTTCAGCCCATGGAAGAAAACCAAAATGTCAAAAAAAATGGTGGCACTATAGCGGCACTGTTAACAAAAACATATACTACGAAATATAACATACACTGTTGTATTTATTCCCAGCTCCACCTCAGGCTGCTACAGTTAATTGTTCCAAATGGCTTTAACATCAGCACTCTTGCCACTCTTCCATTTAGGGAACCAGACAGCTCACTTCCACTGTTTGTGGCTGTTCTCCCAACTTGTTTTTGTCTTTTATCATGGTTATCAAATTTGAAGTTTTCTCAATTATTTTTCCTGTTTTACATGTCACTTCTTTTGCGTATGAGCTCAGGGGCTTGTGGGGGTCAGAGATAGATGGTTGCATCCTTTCTGTAACAACTAGAAAGTGCTGTCTGCTCTTTCAACATTTTCGCCTGTGTGGCGCATGCAGTATGAAAAGCCTGTCTTTGCTGCTACACAGGTTGGACCACAGGCACATCAAATGCTAAATTATTGTTATTAACGTGGCCATATATTCAAAGCAGCATATTCCAATTGGTATTCACAGGGTACTGAAAATGGCCGAATATGTTGCGTTGTTTTGTTTGGTTCCACTGTAAGAGCAAGAGAAGCTACACAGAAATCTGTCGCTGGCCCACACTAAGATGTCTCAGTGTGTGGTACGTACCTATTACTGAAAACAATTATATAGGAGAGCACAAACAACTGGCAATTACTAGGCTTTACATGCCCATTAGGTTAAGTATTCTTGAAAGTATATTCATCTGGCATCACATTTGCATTCTGATGGCAGATGAGAGAAACTGGATATTAAATCTATTGGTTCCCTTAGAGGGCAAACAGAGCAAGAGAGTCTATTAAATCACAAAAGGAGAAAAAATTCCTAGCTATTCCCCATGTGTTTTCTGACCTATCTTCAAAACCTACTAGTGTGTTTAATATACCAAACAGGGAGGCTGTAAGGCATCCTAGTACCGCATAAAAGGAAAATAATCAACTCTCCTGTTGACTTGACACTGGGCAATTTAGCCTCACATTTCTTTCTTGCTTCAGCTCACCTGACTGCAAAATGGCATCAGAGATTTTTGTAAAAGACTATGAAATCTAAAGACTAAATGAGTCTTATAAATCCAAAAGTCCTTTTCATCTATTATTAATTTTTTTAGCTTAGAATTTATTTAGTTTTAATCAATACAAGGTATCTGATAATCACACACTATACATTTTTAGTCTTTCCAAATCTTCCTAACACATTGTATTTGTTAAGGTCCTGCAAAGAGCATCTTCTAGTCTGACTACCAAGGGCCTAAAAGTTTCTTGTCAGCACCTCTACAAATGAATTATGTGCTCCATACAGACACTGTTGTGTGTTTTTCAAGTGACATCCAGATCCATCAGTAGACATCTCTGACATGGTTTCAAAGTTCCTGGTACCTGACTTTCACATGCTATTGCAGTCATCTATGATAACAAATACCCCATCGGTAACAAGCTTGTGATATGAATGAATTACCAAATCCTCCTCCTCTTCATGGAGATGTCAATCACCCACAGACTGTGACAGTGCCAATGATGCACGAAAGGGCACGCATTACATCTGAGCTGTTTATTTTTCAAGCTTGAACAAAATGCCTCACCAGAGCGGATAGCTTTTGTTTTAGCTGAGCTGTCTTTCCAGGCTCCAACAAATCCAGTTCAGTTTCTAGAAAAAGCCAGATCTACTACAACATGAAGATGAGAAGTTTGCCATAATTGTAAAAGATTTTGCAAATACTGCCTTAAGAAACAAATGTACAGTCAATCCCACAGTGTCTCAGAAAAAGAAATACAAGAGAAGCATATTGCACCCAATAAGGTTCTGTCTTACAAGACCACTGCAATATATGCCAAATGCCATGTCTTACAATCTTTTCCTAAGACAACTGTAGGGGGAAAATACCTAAACAAACTAACATTGAGTCTATTCGGCAGCAGTTATTCCAAACAAAGCCTGCTAGCACTGAGTACGTAATAGTGCCTGGCTGGTCTGAAAACACAGAAGAAATAACCTGAATGCAACCAGAGGGGGCCCTAAACATCAAGGAGGATTATTTCCATGTTCAAATGCACTCATCCAAGTTTAAAGGCTAAAGTGAAAGACTGTCTACTAGACGACTTAATAAATCCCTTACAGCTTTGAGTAGCCACTGGCAGCATCTTTCATTGCATTTAGATGTAGTTTTGAAATAAGTTTTAGACAGATTCTAGACACCTGTTATGAATAAATTGCTGTAGAAAAATTCGGTCAATTTAAAATGGCCAGTACTCCTACAGTCATAATAACAAGCAAGCACCAGCTACCTATACAATTCTACACACTCATGACAGATTTTCAGGTTACAGAGCTGAAACATCTGCAAGGCCGCCCATTCTACAGTGCTGGATACGGACAAATATTGTGTGCCAGTGCTGTTGGTTGCAGGCCCTGGAAATGATGTTCTTATGTTCTCAGGATTTATACCGAAGTAACCTGGCTCTGTTGTAACAACTCCTGACACACACCACAAGGGTTTCTTTTGGAGATACCTGTAAGCCTGTTATTCTTTGTTGCACTTGCCCAATAGGCCAGCGCCACAACTGGAATAAACTAGCATAGTTTTGTTGACTCTATAGCAATGGGCACCACATGAAATCTCAAAAAGGCCTTTGTTTTTTTCCCAGCTCTCAGCCAGCCTGGCTCAGAGACCACAAAGCTCAATTCAGCCTTCCTATACTTCCAATTCTCCATCTGTAAATAAGCATGGTGATACTGACCATTCTATACAGGTGCATCAGCCTCTGTCAATGAAAATATTGTATCAGATCTTGTTGTTATTGTTGGACTAGGCTGGATTTACAGCAGGTATTATGTTTTTTGGGTTGTTTTGCTTGGGGTTTTTTTTTGTGGATTTTTTTTTTTTTTTAAATCAAATGGATAAGCAATAATACATAGTAAAAAAAAGAACGCATTAAGTACATTATAAGTGGAATGCAGTGAAGGAGGATGAGATCAGCTGCAAGTAGGCTGCTGTCCTATGTGAACCTTCTATTTGATTATTATTTATCAAAGCAGCAGCACTTAGTCCCATATTCGAAGTGCCTGAGAATACTCAGTACAAAAGCTTTGGTAACTCACTCCTCTTGAAATTATTCTGAGCCACTAGAGTCATAATTACACTGTCATAATGAAGAGGAAAAAAGCTCTTCTAACAACTAAATTCTTGTTGTAAATTGCATTATGAAAGTGGTAATTCCCTCTGAAGTAGGCATTATTATGTCTTACTGCCCACCTCAGTTCATTATGGTGCCTCTGCTATCCCAGTGGAGCCTTCGCTTAGTAAATGAATGTTTTGGGATGATATTGCCAACTTGGGACTTATTACTTAATTGAATATGGAAACATTTAAGCCATTAGCATACTTTTAGAAGTGTCTTATTTCACAGATGTTAATTTATCTTGGGGAATGCCCTTCTTTCTTCCCTCCTCCTTTTCCTCTTTCAATTCTTTCCCTGCAGCCAACTTATTTATTCAGTTAGGTCCTAGTCCATCCATTTGCAAGCCTGTGGTGAACAGCTTGCTATTTTAAAACATTTCTGAATTGACATTTGGAGTCTATTTTCCAAAAAAATTGAACAGCCAAGCTCTTCCTATCATCCATCACAGCTGAAAGATATCACCAACTCTAGATGATTAAGAAAGTCTAAACTTGTTCAGCTAAATAAAGAGATATTTCAGGTATTCTAAATTGTTTTATCCACTTAATTATTACAAGATTTCAAAGCCACACATAAAGCATTACTCCACAGGTATCTGGCTTAGAGAATTTTTAAGTGAAAGCTAATATATTCCCTCTATCAAAAGGGTCAAGAAGCTAGAATAATACAATGAAGGAAATTCCCCCTATTCCCTCATTATTAATATACATTGGAAAACTTACACTAAATTCATGACACTTGCCAACATATACAGGATCCTGCATGTCCTACAGTAAGCTCCCAGTCACGACAGATGTGTGAAGTCCTAGGGTTTGGTTTCTTTGTCATGTTTCAACAAAGGTTGAACATCTGCATGGTCACAAGTTGCTAGGAAGCCCCTCTCTCCATTTGACACACTGTGCATGGGAACTGTTAAGGGTCTCCAAAAGCCTAAGAGGCTGCAGATCACCAGAGCAAGATGCATTCCGTACAATGACGTCCTGGACATATTTCTAGCAGCACAAGCTACCTCAACTGTGTCATCTGTTTAGAGCATAGGGAGCACAAAACTCTCTGACCATTCCTTAGGCAGCAAGAAGCAAAATACTGAATGCTTCAGTAAAACAGAAAGTTTTCATGCATCCAGTTCCAGTTCTGTATCAGTATAATCTCTTATGTTTAAAAAAAAAAATTATGCCAATGTTCAAAAGCATGAGGTAATTGAAATTTTTGCACTCCGAGATGTTGTGCACCCTGACTCATCCCTGCGCTATTTCCAAATCACACAACCCGATCAGTGAGCGCGTATAGATATTCGCACAGGTCAAATCAGTTTGCTTCCATGAATTTGTAAGTGTGCAACAGTACATTCAGGTTGGCATGTGCTCTGATATGCTGTCCCAAACAAAATTATTCCTCTGAAACTATCTGCTTTCTCTTGATTTCAGGCCATCACTATACTGCGTAGGGAGCAGCTTTGCCACCCAGTTTTGAATTTCACCAGTGACCCCGAGGCATTGCAAGTTACTGCTGGGTTCCCAAAACATTGTGCTATTGCAAGTCTTTTACAACTCCTGTGAACAGCACTTCTTTGAAATGAATCTTTTCTGGAAAGTGCTAGAAATCACACTTGTTACAGTCTTTCCAGTCTGGCACTGGAAAACCCATCCCCTGTAAGGCATCCACTGACTCTGTTTGGGCTGGAGGTTGAGTATCCTGTCTTTGTTCCTTCCTTCTCCCTCCTCTCCTGCTCACCTTGGCCCTCAGAGTATCGCCCTTGTAGTGCAGAATCTGACACTTGTCTGAATGCTTGAACGCTTGGAAGAAAAAAAAAAAAAAGGCTGCTTTCTGCTTCTCCAGCATCTGTGTTAAAGATTGAAGTGATGCTGGAGGAGAGACAGCATTATCACAAGAAGGCTTTTTAGTCAAAAGGAGCCAGGATATATGAGAGAGGTAAATACAATAGCTGCTTTTGCTGAAACTCTGTTTCAAGTTTATATTGTTCCTTCCAGCAGCTTTGATGTTTATTCTCTTCATTGTAGCTCCTTTCTCTCTTAGCAATGCACATACCTATAGCTCACCTCCCTCCCCCTTCCATTTAAGCAGTGGAAGGCCTATTTAAACATTTCTCTGAATTACAGCAGTAATGTCGAAAATTGACTTTCCCCTTCTGGGTTTGAATTTGTCCACAAACAATTGCTTCAGCTGGTGGCAACTGACATTTTTCTTTCGGGTTTTACAGATTGCTCCAACCTACCGACTAGCAAAGCAATTACTGTCTTTGCAAAAGCTAGATCACAGGCACATTTTAGAAAGGGTATTTTAACACAGAATTTGGGGTTTTTTCATTTTACATTGATTTATCAAAGTCAATTATCATTTCTAGTTGCCGAGGGAAAAAAGCCTTCGTATATGAACTCTAGAAGTTCAAGAACTAGAGGCAAGCGATCCTATCCCTTAAATAAAATAAACAAAGCAAGCAAGCACAGAAAAAACCACTGGATGATTTAAAGTCATTTTCAGTATCTGTTAGCTTGAGTAATGGGTACTTAAAATAGGCAATTCCTCAAAAAGAAGACAATACTTAAACCCAAACACTTCAGAGCTTTTAGGTATTAGATACAAAGATTTGTAAAGAGAGATCCTTTTGTTGATAAGCCTTTACAAAGCATGTTGCACCAAAGTTCACAGGACACAGTCGAGAAAGGAATGGGAAGACCACAATTAAATAAAGTAGAACAAAGTTTCCCTAGATTACTTAGGCACAGACAGCTTTTCTCCTTACATCAGATAAACGCACAATCACACACGTAAGTCACCGAGAACCGCTGAAGTAGCCACACAGTACTTTGTGAGAATGATCCTCCAATTTCACTGCAAGAGAACACAGCAATTTACACAGGCTGAGGATTTCAGCCCAGTACAGCTTGTATGGCACCAAATCCACTGCACTGTCCTCGTTAGAGCGTGGGAAGAACTGCCCCTTTGTTTTTGAAGAACATGAGAACATAAAATTTTTTTACTCAAAGAGCATTTAACAAAAAATAACTAATGCAAACAAAATAATACCGAGCTTTGGACACAGGCTCCAAATACATCAACTTCTATCAAAATACTGACAATAAACTCTATACTGACAGTAACTCTGTACTCAATGCTTAAATATACACCCAGAAATGTATCACTAATCCTATGTTTCAGTAATAAAGCTTCAAAAGATATCTACAGCAGGGTATACGCTGTACTAAGTGTTCAAGAGTATTATCAATTTGGGCAATGATGCTAGATATCTTCTCAGAGTGTGTAGTTTTTAATATCCTAAAGACAATACTGCCTGTGTTGACAGCCAGTGTTTAGTCTCATCATTTTAAATTAACTGTTACAGATTTAGATCAGATTATATCTACTATGATACACTTCTGATGAATTATTTTGTGCAATGGAATATCTACCATAGGCTCTAACTATTGATATTCTTTGTGATGGATTTAAAGAAATCAGTCAGCTTAGACATTGATTTCATAGTAGCAGCTCCACTTTCCTACATTTTCACAGGATTTCCATGCCATGGGAAGTGGGTGTTGATGTAGCAGCCAGAAAAAAGATACGGGAAACACGTTGCAGAGCAATAGGTTGGGAAAGGCCACGGAAATGTAAACAGGGGAGAGAGGTGCAAAGCAAGTATACTGTACGAGACACAGTTAATGAGCCAGACCAAAAATGTTACTTCCCTGCTTCATGAAATGTCTTTCATCCCTCAATGCACTCTAACTTTGTTTTAAAAAGTATTTTTGAAAATAGAAAAAATCCTTACCTGGATGGAATTTAATGTTTTACTAGTATATTAGAGGAAGAGAAAGGGAGTTCATTGGCCCAAAGTTTTACAAGAACTTTCTACATATTTGGCTACTAAGATTAAGGGTAAAAGGAGAGCAACGCCCAGATAGTTTTACGTGAAGATATACATAATTGGGCACGCCAACAAGAACATAGGAAGAGCATACCGGACCCAATATCCAGCTCCTAAACTTGTAGTAATAACTAGTAAAGTACAAGAAACTGGAATGGACATGCCCATCAGAACAACCAGACCTGGCAGAGGGATTCCTGACAGACAGCTGGAAAGCCGATAAAAGACTTCTGTAACTTTTTGCCACTGTGTGACTTTGTGCAGTGGCTGGGGCACATCAGAGCTAGAAAGAAAGTTTGCGTGGGGTTTTGCGCAAGCCTTGCTTTAGAAATAGACACCCAAAACAGACACAAAGTCAGCATTGTGACAACCTCTGAACTTTCTCAAGGGGCATCTTTCCCTGTCCCACAACAGCAGCACAAAACCGGTTTACTCTCAAGGAAATGGGAGGCAGAAGGGCAGTGACCACTGTGAGGGCTGTCCCCGGCCCCAAGCTCAGAAGAGACATTGGTGTGAGATGTGTAATCCCCGGCTCCTGATAAAGCAATGAGAAATCCTTGCACAGATCAAACAGCATTAGGGAGAGCGTGTGAACAGTGAAACGCTCTGCATGTTATCTCAAAACACAATGTTTGATGCTTCTTTATCTGTGTTAACACACCTTAAAGTCATGCTGTGCCCAGTACAATGGCCTTACCCAAACCCTTCTTCCTGTTGGCTTCACTCCATCAGTCAGTTGGGGATTTAAGTACATCACAGTGACATCTCCCACTATTAGGTGAAAGTGTGATAGATGACAGGAGCAGCACCTGCAAACAAGGTGGCTCGCACCTTGTCAGTGCCAATCACACTTACCATCTGTCTTCCATTTATCTAGCACAGACCTGACAGCCTTCTTTCATATTGCTTCATTTCTTACCACAAAGGAGCCTCTAATGTTTTCTCCATTGAGAACTGAGAAGTTCTACAGGAAGAAAATAAAACTCCGACATTGATTCCAGAAATTTAACTTACAGTGCCCCAAATCCCCCCATGCCCCTAAAAAAAAAAAAAAAAAAAAAAAAAAAAATCCACAAACAAAACACACACACACCCCCCACCAAACCAAAACCCAAAACAAACCAACCCATATTTCCTAGCTATAACCAAGTTAAGCTGATTTCTGCTAATGTTCTTCATCTCATTAAGTTAATGGGGGTTATATTGATAAAATAGTTTTCCCTAACTCAGTCTCCCAGTGTCTCCATAATGTAGCAGGAACAATAATTCTGAAGTACTGGATCAGCAAGCCAGTAGTGCAATCCCAGATAGTACAGCTATGGAACACAAAATATGCTCTCGATATACATGTCAGTCTAATTTCCATTTTTTTCCTGTTATCATGGAGGTTTTATAGTTGCATGATGTGGACATTCCTTTCTCTCAGGTTGTTAGAACATGCTCACTGAAAAATACAGAATCCTCAGGAAACATGGAGGCCAGATTCACCATGTCCTTTCCTTCAGGCTTACTTATGTCAAGATGGTTGACTGGAAGCCATGTCAGACAGGTTCTCTTTCTGTTCTCCTGGGATTAAAGCAGAACTTTGGTGTTAAGAAGATAATGTGCTATTGCACCCAAACTAAAGGCTGACTCCCTGGAGTCACTGAGTGACTCAAGTCCTGCTGTTTCCTCTGTCAGGAAAACACCCAGCAATAGTTGGTACGCTCAGATGGATTAAAGAGGGTTCATTGGAGGCTGAAGTTTACACTGAACTCCAAGAATCAACCCATGAAAGAGTGCCACTCATTCCACATTTAGGTAATAAACAGGCAAAAGCAGCACCTAGAGTGATTATACTGGCCTGGCTTTATTTTCCCTAAAGGAGATCCACCTATGCTTGTCCACCCATGTTTGAGCTATCAAGCTGAAACCTCTTCCTGTTGCAAAAGACTACTTCAAGGCCTACAAGCCAAGCCATCTATGCAAAAGGCATTTGTGCTTTAATAAACACATTAATTCCTTCGGAACAGGACTAGGAAAGGGACAGAACAGTCCAAACACACAGAGATCTCATGGTTGGAGCAGTCAACGGAGTGGTGTAGAAAAACCTCCACTGCCATCATTAGCCATAGCTTAGGATAAAGGATGCAGAACATGGACTAAGTGTTGAATCACATTTTATACTCTTCCCACTTGAAGCTAAGGTTCAGTGGGGTAAACTCTAACTGTAGTCTACATGTGAAACTTGAGTTTCATTGCCTGTTTTTTTCTGAATGAGGAAAAGAAAATCCTAGAAGAATAAAGCTTCAGTGTCAAAGAGCTCCCATTACTGTCATGTTTCTTTGTTATCAAGTGATTAGGAGCAGAACACTAGCCAAACAGACCCCTTTCAGCAGCACAAGCAAAATAAAGCTACCCAGTCTATAAGAGCATGGATAGAACAGTGACCACGCAGCCCACTCATGTATCTATATGCAGCAGCACCGAGACTATCTAGTGCAAGCAGCACCGTTATCCTGGTATTTGTTAGCAGAACATCAATGTACTGGTCACACAGCTTCACATTTATTGGTGGTCAACCAACTGTGCTTAACTTCTTGCGAAGCAGTCAGTCTTTGTTCTCCATGTATCGACAGTAGGGCAGTAGGCCTTGGAGTATGACTGGATCACTTAGTTACTACTGCAATGCAATAAACCATAATAATAACAGTCAGCTGTAAAGACCGCTCATGTGAGTAATGTTTTGCTTGATCTGCCTCTCAGTTTTTTGACACCTGCTCAGTCAACGCGACTTTGATTCTCAAGGCAGAGGATCTTAACTGGAATAATTTTAACAGAAAGAACTATTTTCTTCTTAATAATGTCTGCCAGTGCAACAGGAAGTAATAGAGTGCCCTAGAAGTCAATAGTTCTTAAGTACTTGTCTCCATACTGCTACTGACAATTTTGGGGCCATTAGCAAGTCACTTAGAAATGCAGGAAAGCTATTTCCCCATGTAGAAGATGGAGAAAATTATATTTGCTTGACTACCTCATAAACAGGCTATGAAAGTTAATTCATAATATGCTGAATACAGCAGAAAAAAAGGAAAAAAAATTCAGTCTGAGTCTTTTACCAGTCAGTAGCATAGGCATGATTTCACCTGAGCACTACTTTAGACAGGCCATCACTGTACAAACTTATATTAGGAAATAACATTTATTATGATGAAACAATAAAGACACAAGACTGTCATCTTCTTAGGTAGCAATGCATAACTCTCACTTACTTCAATGTGTCACTTATTTAGCTTATGCCACTGAATACAATCTGACTGAAGTGTCAGCCTAGGATAACATCAAGAGTGATTCACCTTGTTAAAGGCCACCTTTACAAAAAGGGCAAACCAAGCTACAAGGCCTAGAAACCTTGAGGACACTGTGAGCTTGCTGTTTAAATTCTCAAGGTACCGTTAAATAGTGTCAGACATTGTTGCCTTTCCTAAACAGTCACTTTGTCTGTGTGAAAAAAAGGCCCAGAGCACTGTATCTTTTATCCTCTTTTCCCTCTGAAGGATTAGGCATGTTCTAACTTTTCACCAGAAGCTGTCTTTTGGTCATTCCTTACATTTTGCCAAAGACATTTTACCAAACTTTGGCTAGGGAGAGAGGCAAGAAGAGGGAAGAAAGATCAGATCTCCTGAAGTTACCTTAAATGCATTTTTTATGCCTTCTAAAAATCAGAGTCATATTCAGCCACTAACATAAGATACATGAATTCTAAAAGTTGCTATAATCAGATATAGACTTCCTGATCTGCTAAGGTCATATAGAATCACCTAGATTGGAAGGGACCTTTAAGATCATCAAGTCCAACGACCAACCTAACACTGCCAAACCCATCACTAAACTATGTCCCTCAGCACCACGTCTGCCCGGCTTTTAAATACCTCCAGGGACGGTGATTCCACCACTTCCCTGGGCAGCCTGGGCCAGTGCTTGACAACCCTTTTGGTGAAGAAATTTTTCCCAATATCCAATCTAAACCTCCCTTGGTTCAACTTGAGGCCATTTCCTCTTGTCGTATCCCTTGTTACTTGGGAGAAGAGACCGACCCCCACCTCTCTACAACCTCCTTTCAGGTAGTTGTAGAGAGCAATAAGGTCTCCCTCTCAGCCTCCTTTTCTCCAGGCTGAACAATCCCTGTTCCCTCAGCCGCTCCTCAGAAGTCTTGTGCTCCAGACCCCTCACCAGCTCCGTTGCCCTTCTCTGGACACGCTCCAGCACCTTAATGTCTGTCTCGCAGTGAGGGGCCCAAAACTGAACACAGTATTTAAGGTGGGGCCACACCAGTGCTGAGTACAGGGGGACGATCACTGCCCTAGTCCAGCTGGCCACATTATTCCTGATATAAGCCAGGGTGCTGTTGGCCTTCTTGGCCACCTGGGCACACCGCTGGCTCATAGTCGACTGTCAACCAACACCCCCAGGTCCTTTTCTGCCACGCAACTTTCCAGCCACTCTTCCCCAAGCCTGTAGCACTGCAAGGGGTTGTCGTGACCCCAGTGCAGGACCCAGCACTTGGCTGTGTTAAACCTCATACCATTGGCCACAGCCCATCGATCCACCCTGTCCAGATCCCTCTGCAGGGCCCATCCTACCCTCAAGCAGGTCAACACTCCCACCTGACTTGGTGTCATCTGTAAACTTACTGAGGGTGCACTCAATCCCCTCATCCAGGTCGTTGATAAAGATATTAAACAGAACCAGCCCCAGTACCGAGCCTTGGGGACCACCACTTGTGACCCATCACCAACTGGATTTAACTCCATTCACCACCACTCTTTGGGCCCGGCCTTCCAGCCAGTTTTTACCCCATGAAGAGTACAGCTATCCAAGCCGTGAGCAGCCAGTTTCTCCAGGAGAATGCTGTGGGAAACCGTGTCGAAGGCTATTGCCAAAAGAAACTTCCTTTTGCCTACGGTACCATCTCTTGGTGAAGAGACTATAGTAAAGGCTCCAAATCCAACAAAGCGACAAGGCAGGGGAAACAACACAACCTGGGGAGCTAACACTTGCTAGGGGGCTGCGCATTCCAATTCAGTAGCCTTTTATATACCACTGGGCAAGATCATGATCTGGTGACCATCAGTCAGGTAACCAACTCAGTGATCTGGGGTGTTTTTTAAAACTGAAAAAATAAACATCAGTTGAAAGTTTTACATTCCCTACCCTGTTCTTTGCAAGGACAAAGAACCCAGGAAAATTTTAAATTTTTTTTTTTACATTCCTCTTCTCTCCTTAGTTTTAAATTGGCCAAAGTAGGCCACGAGATCAGCTGGGGGGGACGGAAAATAGTCAGTTATGTATGTTGTGGAGAAGAGAAGATTTTGGGGGTTGTTTAAACCAGAATGTGGCAGGGGATGTTTAAGTGACAGAACAAACCAAATCTACAGAAGAAGGAAGTGAAAAATACACATTAGGATTCTTTTCAATCTGGCAGAAAAGGTACAAATTCAGGGCTGGGATACCATGAAATAGCCACATAATCCAAGGCCTAGAGAAAAGCCCATCTCATTACAGAGTTTTATGTGGCTGGTAACCTTCCTGATCACCACTTATTGCCTGATTGTTTCTACTACTAAAATATGATTTAGTTCAACACTAAGAATAAAATCTGATTTAGCTCAGCACTAGAAGAGCAGACAAGCAATTTGATAAAATGTCAGTCTTGTTCAAATTTTCTTGCTATATAAACTGAGCGCTAATGATCTTGCCTCTGCTACCCTCATGTATTTATGCAGCCTTTTTCATGTTTGCTGGATTATTATTGATTGATCATTAGATAAAATGACAAACAAGAGAAGTTCATGTAACCTGAACTCTGGGGGCCTTTTAGGAAAAATTTTCCCGGTTATCAATGAGCATTGATTATTCACTACCATAATTTCACACTACTCACTGTATTCCCACAATTATAATCAGAAAGAAGACATTAAGAATACCATAGACAGACCACAAACCCTCTCAACATTTTATAAAAATTGTACATACATATCTCTGACCCCCACGTTTGGTTTACAAATGTGGAAATATCATAGTTACTGTTTATACAAAAATCTCACCTTTCTCACAATATTGGAGTTTTACAAATTTCCAGTACAACCTTCAGTCATTTGCTAAGAATAATGGTATTTTATACTTTTTACTTCTTTCCTCCGGAAATCTTGTGATAGAGTATGACAGTGAAATCCCAAACTATATATAGGTTAGGATAGTGTAGACCAACATAATAGCATAAAATCAGGACATTTCTTGCTCCTAGTGAAGCTAAACTGGATTTCCTCCAAATGAAAAGATTTTCCAATAACTACTCACTCAGCAGCAGCAGCTAAAGAAAATATTTAAGGCCACAATATTTAAGGCTATGAACATGAAAGAATACAAGAAACAAAGGCAGGATTCTTTAACTGGAAAACCAATCCTAATCTCTTCCACTTAAGAGTTTATACTCCTTCACAATTTTTAATGTTGATTGAGAAAAACACGTACACTAAAAGGAAGATCCTACAAAACGTTAAGTAATTCAGGACTGTTCCAAATTCATTGCTGATAGGATATATTTCTCTTTTAAATAAAAACAGAATTCAAACCAATAAGCACGTCAACCATTATTGCAGAAGTGAGCTAGCAGATGAACTGTGGGGTTTGGTGGATTATAACTGTCCTTTGTATTTTTTAATATCTCCTAACCAAAGACCTCAGGTAAGTTCATTCATCTCAGAGAAGCAGCACATCTTACCAAGATAGATATTACTAATGTCTTCTTAGCAGATGAGGAAAGCAAAGGCTAGGACTTTGTTTTTCAAAACCTGTGGCTGGATGTATTTTTATCCCAAATTTCCTTTGGCTGCAGCTGTGATGTCCAAAGGTTTACCAGCAGGCTCACCACAGGCCCTATCACCTTGTCAGCCACAGTTTGTGATTCCTCTGAAAGTTAATTTCAGAGCTCAGCACCCCCATAAAACTCCCAGCGATTTCACACTGGATGCAAAGGAAACCAGGATTTTGGCTTGATGAATTCCAGTGCTTAACTTTAAACGTATTTAAGTTTGAAGATCACATGTGCACATCTACACAGATAAAGTCAGTAGGAAATATCAGACAGGGACATTTACTTCAAGGTCCACATTTTAGTAGATGCCACTTGGAAGATAGTACATACAGAATCGAGAACGATGCACTACCTCGCGTAGGCTATTAGGTCACTTCTATATCCTCTGTGCCTGGCAAATAGATAGGGTGCTGCTGGACTGCTTACTTCAATTCAGATTCTGTTTAAGTGTGATTTGGGAGCAACAAATTCTTTTTTAGATTGGTCTTAGACTTCCATGTCACAATGAAAAGCCTATGACAGAGCTAGAAATAGCAAAGCTCATCTCCCAATCACTTCTGTCAATCACAAGGTTTTCTTTCTTCTCTTGGAGTTTATTTTTCCACTCCAGCAGCATCTCTTGAATGCATTAGGTCACATATATAAAGGAAAAAGCAGAGCTAAGCAGAGGGCATAATTAACTTATTTTCTCTATTTAGATCTTCGTACAAAACCATTCCAATTTCTGGCAATAAAATGCAAGTGAAAAGGTCCTCACTTCAAAACACATAATTCCCATATTCCTTTGCACTCCTACACATCCTCTACTGCACAATACACGTTCTCACTTCTTACCATCATCTCCCATGCTTGCAGTGAGGTCATCATACACTGTAATACGAATTTAGCTGTTCTCAGCAGGGAAGAAAGCACCTTCCCAGGAAAGAGAGAAGAGTGAAAGCCCCCAGGTAGGTAGGAGAGAAAAAAAGAACCATTTGCAAAGTGTGTATTTTGCATATAAATCTACTTGCCATAGGAGAGCAAAACAGTAAGAGCGCTTTCACTCTGCAGGCACATAGATCAGCCCACTGGAAGCTCACCTCAAGCCTAACCCTGCAGCTCCTTGGGCTGCAGTAGTGGTAGGTAAACTCTCTCCCAGCAGATACCACCTGACAGAGCACACCATTGCCAGGAAGCCACATCCCTGCACTGAGCCAATGTGCGAGCAAGTCTGGAGAGATCCCGTGAATGTATGGGGCTTATGAAGCCTAAAAAGCTCTGCTTCATTATCTGGCCATATCCAAACTCCTGTTACCAGCAACCAGTTCTTACTGACCCTTTCTGGGGAGCCCAGCCCTTAAATGCAAGTTTCCACCATGAAACTCTATTACTGGAGGACACAAGTGTAGGAATTGCAATAAGGCAGTGCATGCTGTAGGCTATACTGGAGGGAGAGGTGAAGCTATTGAATGCTCAGGGAAAAGTCTAATTACTCCCATGCTTCTGCTGCAGATATTTCTGGCAAAGTGGATGAACTGGGGGGGCAGATGGGATGACAAAAAAAAAACCCAAAACAAACAAACAAAAAAACCCCCCCAAAAAACCCACCAAAACAAGCCACAGTGGAGTTGGGCTTCACCAGATAATCAAAGGATACAACTCTCCACTCGTATGCTAATCATTAGAGAAAAGGACATGCAACAATAGCAACACAAACTACGTTACAGTTTAAAATCAAACCAGAATGCAACTCTTGTAAATGGGAGCAGCATTAGATCCTGCATTCCTCCCTGAGCACCAAGATCCTTCATCCTGCATGCTCAGCCCTACTGCCAGTTTCTGACAAAGTCCACATCACAATGTGAAAGGAGATGGACACAACAGAAAGGAACATTTCACCATGTCCTGGTAAACTCTGGTATCCTGGTTTCCGTTTCAGAATGAAGAAGTGACAAGAATGATTTGGGAAACTAGAGGATCTATAATCATCAGTTGCTGTCAGAACTTCATTTACTTCTTTAAGGGTAACAACTGCATATAATTTAGCACACAGGATTCACCAAGTATAATTATAAATTGAATAGCTGTAAAAAAAAAAGCTACAACTTTTTTCACTCATGAATATATCTATACGTGACATTAAGTACCTTAAGGCAGTTCCATCTCTATCTTTTTTTTTGTTGATTCAACTCCAGAAATGGAAAAATAAATTTACAATGTTGCAAGCAGAAAGTATAAACACTGTCGGCTTTAAAACAAAAAGGAAGATTATATTTATTAGGCTCAGCAAAAACATGCTAGTAAAAAAGAAATACATCTACACTGTAGTTTCAGAAAAATCATGTTCCTAAGTTTGGAAAACTATGGCAACCCTACATACATTCATTGTACTGTATGTGACAGCTCAGTGTTAATAACCAGCAGTAATTTGGGCTTGCAGCAAACAGGAATTGTGATTGCATAACACTAGCAGCTTTGAAGCATTAATTACTGAAAGCATTTTGAAGGACTGACATGAAATAATACTTTATATGTTTTCCGTTCTTGGCAAAAAACTTCAGATAAAGATTTCCTTTCAATTTCCTTGTATACATATCTTGAAATCTGAAGAAAAACAGTAAACCAAAATAGACTAGAATATTTTCCACAAACTTCAGGGAACTTTCAGCACATTTTGATGGGAAGGATAGAGAGTCTTCAGCCTTCTCTGGTCATTGGCACACAAAAAGATGACAAAAGAGTCTCTGGGACTGCCCAGGCTGCGTGTCCAGGACTGGTCAGTGTTAAGGGACTTGGAGGTTTGCCTTCGATCCCAGAGGCATGGCTGTGGGCTCTGCAGAGCTTGCTGTGGGCTCGGATGTACGACACTATTTGTGCCTCTGCACACAACCCTCCCATGTGGCCACTTACGAAGAATACAGTGAATAATGAATTTGCATTAAAAAGGAGCAAAGGTAATAGGATAAAGGCAAAGGAGATTCAATCACTTAGTTTATAAAGGCATTTAATACTGCTTCACTGGGAAGATTTGCTTGTTGCTTGTATACAGTATGTCATCTTCAAATAATTGTTGATATTAGCAGTGATAAAATGGCTTCAGAGAGGTTAAGTGACTTGGCCAAGACCAAAGAGGAAGCAAGTGTGTGAATTAAGCCGAGGAATCAGTGAGTTTCTCAAGGCTCCATGCTCCAGTCCAAGCTTACAACCCCGTGCTTACAGCAGTATTCCATATTTATCCATCATTTACATTTTATCACCTTCTTTGCTTTCCTCTCTCACACCCAGAGTCAAGACAAATATTTTTAATTTCTCTAGTTCATTAAAAAACAAAACCTAGACCTTGGCCCTTATGGTCCAACTCTTTCACAAAATTAAAAACAGTCCATCAGTTTCACGTTTACTGCTCTAAATCTTCCACTGCACAGAACAGCAGTATGAGGGGAAAAAACCCAAACGCACCTTTCCCTATATATTTTAGTATTTAGCAGTTTCTAGAAGGTCCCCCGTGGAGACAATTTCCTATTAGAAAGGGGATAGAGTTTACTCTAAACATAATTGTTTTGAAACAAAAAATATTCAGTAGTGATGAGTAATTTTTGCCTTTTGGTTGTTTTGCATGGCTGCTTCTTCTTTTTTGACCTGTATATCCTATATTTTCCATCTGTTCAAGCCATGATTTCCAGTCCACTGGAGCAAAAGCAATGGTAAAAGCATTTTGCCAGCAGCCCTTGGCCTCACTTTATGAATACAGTTCCAAGTCTTACTGCCGCTCAAGGTAGAACTTCTAAAACTAAGGGACTGTTTCAAAATAAAAATTAATACAATTTTCCCATAAAAGACGGGGGAAGGGGCCCTTTCCTTTATCAGAGAGGAGATCAGACTGAGAAGAGACCAAATAGATGCAGCAATGCTGGTTTTATTGGTATTTACACTATAGGAGCAGAAACCATAAGGACAACATCCATTACAGTGCACAACAGCCACCAGCACTCCACTTCTTGTCCCCAGAAGCAGTACAGCCATTGCAAATCAGAGGACACAGCATAGAAGTAGTCACTATTCACAGCACTCACAGGTTAGAGAAGGAAAAAGGAGGAGGAGGAAGCAGCAGGTTAACTGACTTGCTTAAAGCCACCCTGGAATTTTATGGATTATTGGGTGCCAAATCTGTGTCTGCAAGAAGAGATCTGAGGTCTTCGTTATACGTCCACAGCTGGCAGTGCTAGCCATATTAGCCTCTTATTAGCCAAATGCAACAGATACCCATAGAATTCATTTATGGTCTTCGCAAACTAAGGATCTAGCAAGGTTTTACCTATACCCTTGGGATTCCCTTCCAAACCTTGGAACCCCAAATTTGGAAACAGCCAGGAGTTTGTTAGAGCTAAGTCCCACTTCTGAAGGGGCCTGGCAAAAATCAGTCTGCTGAAACAAGACATGGTGAAACACGTTACTTTATCTATAGCCCTTAGAAGGAATCTGACCACATAGTGGGTTTTAATGGACAATCCTGTGTTTTCCCCATTTCCCCATCTAGTTTATATTGCATAACAGGCATAGGTTTTTTTCATTTAGAAACATACAAACTGGCCATCAGTTGGTGAAAATCCATACCCATTGTACAGGAAAGAGGGATCATTTGGAAAATACAGAAGGACCTTCTGAGGCCAGAGACTGCTCTTCCTCTCCCCAGACTGCAGGTTTTTTCCTTAAACTCACCATTTCTGTCTGAGTAGACAAGGTCTGTTATCCTTTCCTATGCATTATCATTAATCATTTTATTATTTACACAAATAGGTCATTTCTGCTCCTTTTTGCTCCATCTCAACTGACAGGACAGAAGACCTTTTACATGTCTGTTCATGTCCTCATATTTACATGTTCTAACAGGATGAAGTTTCTTTCAAGCCACCCTGACCCAATGTCTGTACCCCTACAAACCAACAGTGTTTAAAGTTTGAGAGACTTAAAACTCGATCAGGTCACAGAAGAGGTCTCTGATGGCTTTTACACGATGCCAGCTGGAGAGTCTGTTCTGAAACCAGAAGTGGCAGCACATCACAAATGTAGTCTTTTGTTTAGTTGACAGTGTCAAAAGAGAACTTATATAGTGTGATCATAGAATGGTTTGGGTTGGAAAGGACCTTCAAAGATCATTTAGTTATGGATAATGGATATGCTAGACGGACACGTAAGATTTCCAATCCTGAAATAGGGCCTTATTTTAGTCAAAGGCTACTTCAACATCTCATCACTTAGAGTGACATTTACTCCTGAAGACAGGGCCACGAAAGAGGCATTAGCATCTTGTTCGACACTGGGATTATAGGAGATTCCAGCATTAAAAAAAAGAGAATTTAAGCCAAAGCATTTAATCAAGCTCAATTTTTGCTCTTAGCTGGTAGTTGCTTTTTCCCTTACAGCAGAAGTTACATATAAATTAGCAGCCCCCAAAACCTCAATTAGCTATGTACATGTCATGGAGGAATAAACACAGATACTACAATTCTGACCAAGAAAACAACCAAACAAAAGCTTAGACATGCTGTAGCTAGATCAAAGACAGACAGGCAATGGTGCTTTAGAAGCACAGTAGAACAGATATTATAACTACTCTGATATTGCAGCAGATTATAGTCTGAAAGCCAGTTACTGTTAGAAAAGCAGGTCAAGAGAAATCAGAACTCATGAAAGTGACATGAGTAATAGCAAGCTGTTACAGAAGTTTATGTTTGTACAAGGTAACAACAAACTGATGTTTTTGAAGAAGAAAATGCCACATTTTTCATTTTGAACTGATATTTGCTATTTATAGATTTTTTTCTTGTTTTATGATACCTTAGATCTCAAAATAAAAAGCTGAAATTCAAACACATCGTTTCCTTTTTGTTCCAGAAAATGAATTTTAGAAGCATTCATTTAAAAGTTCAGGTGTTCAGTTTTCATCCTAATTTAAACAGAACAAGATTTTTGAAAGTTTTATAAACCTACATATAATATAATTATCATGGTTATAACTAGCTCTACTTTTAACTGATCACAGCTCACAGAGTTATAGATGCTTTGAAGTCAGATTTCTAAGAACCCACATTTACAGAGTAAAAACAACAAAAGGTTTTTACTTTAATCGTTTCTTAGATAGAAAAGATTTTTAATGTTGATATTTAAACTAGTTTTCATATGTAATAGAAGTTTCCATCCATGTCTGAAGTAATATCCCTTTAAAGTCATCAGTATAGAGAAAGATAGAAAGGCATCCCTGAACACTTACTATGAGGAACTCAGATTGCCTGTCTTGAGGATGCAACTTGGGAAACAACTTAAATCTTAGGCAGATTGACTCAGAAAATGAAAACCTGATATGGTAAGGAGAGCAGATATCCCACTGGTGTTTGTCCTCTACCAGATGAAGGGGAAATAACCATCCTCAAGTCAGCAACTAAGTGCTGTAGTTATTCACTTGCAGAGGAAAAATGACCTGATTTTATGGCAAACCACTTTCCTCAGAAATCCCATACAAATCTCCCAGGGAAGGGGGAGTGAAGAGAAGAGAGAAAAGAAAAAAAAAAAAAAGAGAGAGAGAGAATATGACTAGTTTGAGCCCTTACTACTTACGTCAGTGGAATCAAATCTGAGTTACTCCTTACTCCAGTATGAGGTATACATCCAAGTTCAACAATGTTGCACTTACAGCTTTGTGTCATTTTAATAACTGAGCCCTGAAACATATCTAGATGACTTTAGCCAGAGATTTTTGGAGTTTGAGATGTATAACCACCAAAGAAAGGAGAGTTTATTTTATCTCAAGCCAGAATAGGATATGATGTCTTCAGTGAAGGCACCAAGCATCTTTAGTGCTCAGCACAGCTGTTGACTGTGGTGCCTCTATGACGTTTGTAAGAGTGGGGAGCTCACTGCTCCCTCTTATGAGGCACCTCCTCTTTTGGAGGTATGTCTTGTCAGCCTTTGTGAGCTTTGGCATCAATGGTCATTTCTAGGACAAACACCCAAGACAAGTCAGCCTTAACCTCAGAAGCCAGAGTACAACATTTACCTCCAGTTCTAAAAGAGCTGACGTGAGTCATTAGTAAGGGATAAAAGAATGAAATCAGCTCTACGCACACCAATCCTCCATGTGTCAGCCACACAAGCCTAGTTTATAGTGCTGGAACACAGAGTGGCAAACTTGAAAAGAAAAGACAACTGGACAGTCTCACTTGCATGCAATGCACATCTGCTCTCAGTTTCCCACAGAACAGCCTGTCTTTGCTGTTCTTTCTTATATTATATTGGTGGTTGTAGTGAGCTTCCCACCGTAACACCCCAATGCTTAGAAAGCAACAAAGTAAATCAATGCAGTGCTTGACTTTACATTAAAAAAATAACCACCACCACCCTCGGGTATTTTTCATTTTCAGAAATGGTTTTGGTATGTCAATGATACTTAGGAACTTCAAACATCCTATAAAACAGAACCAGGCTTACAACGAGTTGGGAAGAGGTGTTTAAGCATATAAATCCTACTTAGATGCCTAATTCTTGCTCACTTCCTATAAATACCTTTGCGGATTTGAGCTTTACTAATCTTAACATGAGTTCAATGAGAGATTAGGAGCACTGCAAACTCCAGCTCAGGAGACTTTAAATGTTATCTCCTATTAGCACATAGATAGATTCCAGCTCTACTATTACAGTCTTTATAAGAAGCGCTCAAAGGACAACTTCAAGAAAAGGCCTTTTCCACTCAAAGAGATCACATCTCAGACAATTCATACAATATTAGACTGAACAATAGGAGAGACATTTGAGTCAACCAACTGCAATACAGTTTCTGTAGAACAACAATTGAAGGATTGTTAGGCAATTTATACATGAGAAAGTTACTTCCCATACTAAGAGTAGAAAAACAAAAAATAAGGTACCAAAGAAACATAAAACAACCTTACCTCAGCGTGAACTGATCTTCTGTTGAATTTTTAGCAACAGATACAAGGAAAGTCAAAATGTCACCTTGCTTGACAGTCTTTGGTGTGTAATGGATGGCAATATTATTATCCAATCTCATTTCACTTAAAGAAGGACCAGCATGTGTCTGGTAAAGGAAAACACTTCCAATTCTCTGCAAGGGAGGTCCTGACTCATCAATGTCATTGCGCCCTGGTCGGATCCCATTACTTTTCCTTACATCCTCCTTGGTGCATTCCCCTTTCTCATCTCCTGGTTGTATGGCATAGTAAAGCTCCACAGGGCTCCCTTCAGACTGATCCATTGGTTTCTTACGGCCAGCAACAACTGTTGGGGGGTTAAACCAGCTTGGCAGGAGCTCCAGCTCTGCCACACACAACCCCAGATCCCCTTGCAATCTGCAGCTGCCTCTGACTTCCCGCGTCTCTCGGAAGGCAAACACCCGCAGGCAGGGCAGCCATTCCATGGTGCTATAGTCATCCCAGTCCCTGCCCACGATGTAGAACAGGACCTGGACTTTGGGCTTGCTTGGGTAAATTTTATCACTCATTATGAAGGCCTTAAGTTTCCAATTAAAGGAGAACTTGTTAGTAGATCCAAAGGGATTTGAAGACAACATTAAGTCCTGGGGCACTACTTGTTCAATGGAAAAAGGTCCATAGCTGGCATTTAACACAGGTGGCCTCTTGGATTTGTAGATCAGAAAGGATTCCACTCGGGACTGCAAGCTAGAATTCCTCATAATATCCTGGTTGGCTTCCTTAAGAAAGAAGGAAACATCCGCATTGTGGATACGATAGGTCACAGGCAAGTAAGTTGGCAGTAAAGAAAATCTCTGTATACTCTCCAGGATCCCTCGACTCTCAGTCACTGTTGAAAGGAAAGGAGAGTTTAAAAGATCAGATCTTCAAGTCATACTGTGATATCACCTCGCTGACTTCACTGAGGGGATTGACAGTGCTGTTGCTGATACTAGTGGCAATAGCAAGCATCATCAAGCCATGCAGAAGTAGCCTAGGTAGATGATGATTTATCTAGTTAGCTTGGAAAACAAATAGCTTGTGACATGTTCTACATGGCAGCTAGATTAAAAGAAGTAGCTTGTGTAGGTTTACCCATGCCAGAGGTCACATCTTCACATGCAATATACATTTATTATTGGAGAGCAAAATTACCCAGTCAGCATCTGCAACATAAGATCACTGCACAGACACATTTAAAAAGGAATTTGATCACCAAAGCAAGCTGCACCTGTACAGGAAATCAATGCAATAATTTTACATCAAATGCTGCACATGGACCACTTAGAGTTCACTTCAGCCTTCTTCTCAGCACTCTCAGGCAATACATGGACTTTAAGTGGTTTCCTGCACAAGGCTGAATTTCACTTTAAGAATAGTTAGCACAATAACCATTACACAAAAGCTCCCTTACTACACTCTGGTACCAGAGGATTTCAAAAGAAGCTTTATTTGCATCCAATTTATAGTCCCTCTATTTCGCTTCACCTATGAAAAGAGGGTTTTTTTTTCTGTAAATAACTATCAGGATTCATGCCACTGTTGCTACCTAACCCTACATTGTTCCTTAATACAACTGCATTATCTGCAGGCTGCACATCACTGCACATTGAAAGAACATTTTCAATGACACTGAGCCTCTCTTCCCGCAAGATACCTATTTTAACAGTGCCATCGAGCAATTACCTGAGGCAGGCTATCATATTAAAGAATAAGCTCTCCATCCTTTCTAGGAACTGTCAGTCCCAAAGAGCAAAGACATACACTTAAAAAATACAGATGCAAATACAGAATTACCTTTCCTGTTTGAACACCTGAGCTTCGTGCTTATGTCTTCACACTCTGAGAAATAAATTGCCTTTTGTTTTTCCATAGCAAATTCGAATCCTTATCTTTATTCAGGAAAGTGACAAAGGGTTACCACAGATGGCATTCAAAGGCAAACCAGTTTCCCAAGCTCTAGTCCACAAATGCTTTATTAGTCATTTTTTGTTTGGCATCTGACCTAAATATTTGTTTGCTCATCAAGTCCTGTGGTGGCCTAAACTGTTGTCAGTTCCTCCTAACCACCAATCCACTATTTACGTACTGCCATTCATTGCAAATCCTAGAACAGGATAGAAGAAGGTTGTTACCTTCAAATCCTGTGGGAAGGTATTGTTTGTTCCTAAAACCCTCTGGTTTCAGACCGCAACGGTTCACCAAAACCAGTCTGGAATACACCTCTCAGCAACAATCACCTTATCTACCTATGGGCTGTATAACCCGAAAGGAGAATTCACCTTTGCAGGACAGGAAGCCACACTGATGCTGCCCATAACCAGCATGTCAGTCAAGGCACCTCCACAGCAGAGCAGTTAATGCAGGAGATTTCACTCTGCCATAGACTTTTTCCAATCCCAGACAAGTCGTTTTTCCTGTGCTGCTGTTCTATGTCCAGCAAATAAGGGTATTACTATTTATTTCCCCTCACCTTTTGTCTGCGTAGACCGCAAATGCAACAGACTCATCGTACTATTTATATAAGAGCATCGCCTACAATAACAAGGCTGTGATCTCAGCTAAGGTCTCCAGGCACTAACGTAATGCAAACCAATAAACTGGAAAACTGGAGCCTATGTGGAAAAGCAAAACCAGCTAGCTATTAAAAAAACCCCAAACAAAACAACAAACAAAAAAACAAAACACAAGCAAACCCTAGACAAGGGCATCATCCAGCTGTAAGCCAGAGGGCACAAATCTCGGAAACAAAGAGGCCAGGAAGAAAGGATTGCAGAGAAGCGTTTTCACAGTTTTGGAAATCCTTCTCTCCATCTTGAAAAACTGAAATTCCTCTCCCAATAAACAATTAAAATAAAACTTTACTTTTAAAAGTTTAACGTCAACTCTTAAAACCCACGTGGAATTAGAAATAAATTCCATCTGAAGAATTGGGAAAATGGCCTCAGCACACATCATCATATGAGACTGTAAATTGCAACAGCAGTAAAAGGCTGAAATCCCACAATTCCTAGAGGTGGAAAATTCAGCTTGGACCTTGTTTGAATTTAGAGGAAGTCACACCCAAGGCTTTTCTGCTTGTTTTTAATCAAGAGTAAACTGCAGAGACTCTTTGCATGCAAAGGCACCCTTTATTTTAGCCTTGGTCTTTTCAGCATTCAGCTCCCACTCTCTCTCCAGATATTCATTGAGAGCAGATAAAGTTTTTAAAGACCTTTTTCTAGATAATCCCCCAACAAAGATTTCTAACAACTCTAAATGGCTTTGCTAGTACTTAGAGTTGCAGGGCTGCATCTCTCCTATCCAGCCCTAAGGCAAAATCTGTTCTGCTGTTGTACTCCTCAGATCACCCAGCCCATAACATCGTTCCTCCATCTAATGTCCCATTTATAAATTCCACACTCATTTTGTACTCCTCCCAACAGCTTGGCACAGCACCATTAAACACAGCGAGGCATCGAGGAGGCAACTTAGAGAGAGGAAGAAAGCTCAGGGTATTCAATTTTTTATTTCCCTTATTTTGATTGCAGCTCCCTCCCTTGCATTCCACAGGGAGAAGTACATTATTTTTATATTAAAACTAACAGAGTGTTGCGCCTCATAATTTTTTAATCATTTATTTTAGTGCTTAATTATCTAAGGGATTAAAAATCTTCCCTCTGTACTCCCCATCTCCACAGGACAATGTTCCTCAGAGTTTGTAAATCAATGACTCTTCGGAATATGAGAGCAACACAAATAAAAATAAAAAAAACCCACAAACCAGAAGGTGAAATGCCTATTAAAAAAGGAAACAATCTCACCAGACAGAGCAGGGTTCATTGGTTTATAAATTTTTGGGCAATGGCAAACTGGTCTGCTTGCTGTTGCACCTCCCTCTACCATCAAGCTGTGGACGTGCACTGAATATGAATTGGCTTATGCTGGAAGCTGACAGCAGCTTTCCAAACAGCCAAAGGCCAAAAATTCAAACAATTTTACACTTTTATCTGGGGAGAGTTATAATCAGCACAAACAGAAAAAAAATTCTCAAAAACTGCACTGAGCTCTGCAGTACCATCTGGATTTTGACCGTGAAAGTTTATTAAGGATTCTGAAGGATAGGAAATTAAAAACAAAACCAACTATCAGTGTCCTTAATTGCAACCATGACTATTTTTGTAAAAATTATGCATGTTTTTACAAAGGCAGAATTGCAGAAGATTACAGTTTTGTGTGTTATTGGGCGAGACCCAGCATAGAAGCGGAGTTTTAAAGATTTTTCATATCATCTGCCATAAATATTACATCAGCTCTATACCATCATAATCAAAGTTCCACAGGAATAACCCACCTGAATAAATAAGACAAGAATCATACAGAGAATCTCTCAGTTTAAATATGCCAAACAAAACAAAGGATTGGTAACTGAGGTGCTGTTAAGGAAATAACATCAAGACAAAAAAAAAATACACAGTTAAATTCAGGAACTGCAATTTATCTTTACTCTACCACTGTATCTGAAGACTTGTCTACATGGGGAACTTGGCAGCAGAATAACCAAGTGCAGGAGTGCAGTACATGAACTGGCCTTACTAGTCCCCTGTGTGGATGTATGGCACAGAGAACATCATACTGCGTGGCAATAGAAAAAGCAGTGGTACCAGATTAAAACAAACTTTGAGGAGTTTATTCTATCCATACAAGGATAGATTTCTACGATCCATAGAAATCCGCTCAACTCTGAACCAATTAGTTGTGGCAAGTCGTAAGACCAGTTTATCTTAAGCTGAGACATTGCTGAGGAAAAACCAGACTCTTCCAGAGGACCACAGCACAGCTGAATCTCGAGGGGCTGACCCTCAACTGGAGTGAGCTGCTTCACTGCAAGGCTGGCAAAGACAATCTACTGCAGCCACAGCGTGGTGTTACAGCATTCTGGATTCAGGAGATGATACCCAACAGTTTGAAGCAAACCAATAAAATCTAATTTTGATGCTGTGCTTATGCCAGGAGCTATTATTTCTCAATCCCTTACAACTACGTCTGTATTTGACCTCTCATGCTGTGAATGGTTTGTTGAGGATTTCAATCAGTGGCCACCTGGGAAGATGCTGTAGTAGGGTGGTTTTCTTTCCTCTCTCTTTACTAAATCTTCCCCTGACTGACACTGTTTAAAAAAATACTTGTCATTGATGGAAGAAGCAAATTCTTTGCAGGTCAGTGAATTTGAAAAAGTCTGAGAAAAAGGCAGCATATTGAGTGTCCTCCCGCACAGCCAAAGCTTGCGCATATGATATATCCCTGACCATGACATTGTAAACATGCTGCATTTACCTTCCAAAAGGTCATACTGCTTTCTTCATTAGGCTATTAATTTTATATGCAGTCTGGCTAAAAATCTTAAATCTTTATTTCTGTAATATCATGTAACAGCAGCTCTCAGTCAACGACAAAAACACTATTCATAGCTCAGTTTTACTGCAAAGTTATTGACCATGGCTTCAGAAAATTGAAGAAATCTGCCAGACCACTAACTTCATTGTATATTGCCAGATCCTTGGAACTTCATTGCCCTAACAGTTACCTTATTTTTAAAACTGTTCAATCCATGATCATCCAGCATTCACAAGAAATAAAAGACTCTTCCAATCAATTATATAATGCTACTATTTAAAAAAAAAAAAAAAAAAAGCAGCCTTTTTCTTGTAGATTGAAGGAACAACTTCTTAGGAAAATTGCCTTACCAGCTGCAAGCTCAGACTGGTAACACAATAGATGAAGTTTATTGCTATATCTTGGGGACTGAAATAAATGATTCCTTTCAGTCTGGCCAGAAATTTTACCTTCTTACTTAGTTTCAGCTGTTATCCTTGAATCTTCTGAACACTTTTGCTCTTCTAGGTTTGTTATGTATTGGAATATTTTTTAGCCAAAATCTTGAGGGGGCGGGGGTGGGTGGGCAGGGAGTAAAATCTGGTAGTGGGATCTATTTCCAGATCTGAAAACTAATGTCACAAGGATGTCTGTTCCAACAAAACTTCATGCTCACCTTTGAAAAATTAAAGTATTTCAATCTTAACCTAGTTAAGTGGCTGAATGTACTCATGCTCAAAAGTGAAGCAGTTTGAAGTTAAGCTATAAACATAGTGAATACCATCCCCAGGTGCATCTCAGCCAGTTCTTAACAGACAGATGATCTACTCTGCCAGTATGTATCACTTACTGTGGACAGAGTCAATTAAGACTGTGTTATATGAACATCCAAGTAGGATCATTTCCATCTTATAGGATTTGTCAGTTGCTTGTCATGTTCCTTTCTTAGGTTCAAGCATCCTTCTGCACAGCCCTTACACATGAATAGACAAAACCAGAGCTTTCCGTGGATGAGTTACTGTGTCCCCTCTTCTGCCAGTCTTGTGGCAGCTTCAATTTGCTTAAAACAATTAGCCCTGCATTTTCAAGTTTTTGATGAAGTGCTATGCTTTATTGAGAACAGCTTTATGACACAGTGACAAACTGATGGGAAGTTTTGATCTCAGGCAGAAAGGCAATACAGGCTTTGTGGCAGTTGCTCGTTTTGCTTGTCTAAAAGCAATGAAGTTGTTCATCGGTTACGCTTTGCAGTGGTGCCCAACAGAAGTCCAGAGGGAGGAAGCACTGTAGATACAGAATAGCACAGCACAACAGGCTGTGAAGAACATCAACAGCTCAGATGTATTGGAGGGCAACAAATGAAACTCACAGGAAGAAACACACTGCACCACATGATCAAAAACCTGCAAAACCACCCAGGACCTCACTGCAGACAATTTCCTTTGAAACCATTTTTGCACAGCCACACACCTAATCTGTGCAGTAACAGACAGAGTCAGGAAAGTATTTTAATGACTTGATGTTATAAACACGTGGATCTATCCCACAGATATTCACATTGAAAATTGCACGCTGGAGTTATTCCCTGACAGGAAATTAAACCAAAAGCTGCAAGAGTAGTTTTCTGTTAGGTTATACTACATTATATGCATCCAAAAGTGACCTGCTTGGTATCCAGTTGGACAGGCGAGATTTCTTCCCTAGTTAGCATCTCATTTTAGCATTGATTCTGGGCATTTAATTATATTATTAAGTTTTCATTACTTCTGTGACCAGAAGCCTTAACCAAAATCAGACTTCATCAGAAGGAGCAGTATTTGCCTGGAAGAATCTACAGTTCAAGTTAATGGACAAGGTTTTAAGAACAGGAAATTGATGCCAAAATAGTGATGGAATTTACCAAAAGCCATAAAGCCAGCATGCATTCAGGGCTAGAAACCAGTCTCTGTAGTCAATATTCGATATGAACATTTCAAAAATATTTTCAACTGTGATTTTTTGATAAAACCTGAAAACATAAAGGGGGTTGAGGACTAAATCAGACAGATTTTCCTGCAGTATTCCACTACTTCGTCATATCAGCCAAAAAAAGAAAACTCTTGTTCAACATCTCTGCCACAAACAGGTAACAGATGAAGCTGAGCCATTACATCTCTAGCAGAGACACAGCGTGATGGTGAGCTCCTGCCCACACTTCACAGGAACAGTACAACAGGTAAGTTTTCCTACCCTGAATACAACCATATTTCTTACAACTATTTCCTTATGAAGACATCATTGTATGTAAAAATGTTTAGTGATCACATTGTTCTCTACACAGCTGTGTAACACAGAAGGCTGAAATAATGATTGACGCATTACTATAACTATTCACGCTGGAGCACTCATTTCCCATCATTCTTCACCTACTTGCTTGGAGGAGGAGTATCAGCGTCTATCTTCCATACCAGTACAGAAATAAAAGAATACGGCCTGGCTGGCAGCAGGAACCCTAATCTTTCCTCCTAGTGTTGTCGCAGCGTTAGAGAACCATTTCAAAAAAAAAAAAAAAAAAAAAAAAATCTCATGCTTTCTGTAACAAACACCATCATTCTAACAGGCAAGTACCAACAGAACAGCAAGAAGGCTAAATCAATGTGTCACAAATAGGAAAACAAAAATAGAACCCTGGAAGCCAAGAGTCATGCATTTATCTGTAGCAAATTAAAAAGAAAAATGGCTTCAAAGCCAAAAGTCACCAATTTCTTTTTATGTCCTTTCCTTATTAGCATTTCAGTCTGCTCTGCCTGCTTCACTTTCTAACGCTCCCTGTAACTAACTGTTTCATCCTTAGGAAATTATCTTTCTTCTCCGAGACCGATGCTGTTCCCAACCTGCCAACACCCTCCCCTTTCCCCAAGTTATTGCAACTCTTGTTCTAGTTCTGCATGTCTGTGCAGAGCTCGTTACAAAGAAAGGGAAAGATTCTTGAACATCAAGGCCACAGACTATGTGGAAGAGCTTCTTTGTAAAAAGACAATTCCTCATTTCTTGTAAGAGAATTTTAAAGAAATTGGAGTGCAATATACAGTATGTGACAGTCACAAAGCAGATGCTGACTAAAGCAAATTAAACTTTGCACAGGTGCAGGCAAATAATTTGTACCATCATCCCTAAGAGTAATACGTCCTTGCAAACCATTCTTTTTATGAAAAATATCAAGCATTGCTACTGCAGTCAGAAACAGAAAGAATTTTGAAGTGCTGAGTCCTGCAAGGAAGGAAGTTCTCTGACACAATGTGCTTAAACTTCATGAGAACATTCCTGTGCAGAAAGACAAGTCAGTTGATGTTTTCCTGAAACAGAGGCTGGACTCCTTTGCAAGAGGCAATGTTACAGCCTGCCCATCAAATCACGTCTTAATCACTTGTGCTTCTGCGTTACCACCACAGGTAACACAGGGGTCAGGGTGGTGAGACACTGGTACAGGTTAGCCAGAGAAGTTGTGGATACCCCATCCCTGGAGGTGTTCAAGGTCAGGTTAGATGAGGCTTTGAGCAACCTGGTCCAGTGGAAGGGGTCCCTGCCCACAGCAGGGGGGTGGAACTGGATGATCTTTAAGGCCCCTTCTAACTCGAACCATTCTGTGATTTTACAGAAAAATTTAGAATTTACAAACATACAGAAAATGGCTTCTAGAAAGGGAGCTCTTGCTCCACCAGACAAAGCAACTGGCACCACAGAAACAATCCTCAGTCTTAACATGAACCACTCACTATGTGATGCTTCAAAAGCAGGGCAATAAACTAAAACCGAAGTGAATCTATCAATTTCACAATCTTGCCTATCAGGAACTCCTTGTGGACTGCCATAAATGCTAAGTTTGAAAGTTGAATCATGACATCAAAGGATTTCCATGCCTCCATGTCTGCAGTGAGAGCAGGCATCCAGTCTTGGCACGCATAACCTTATATGCATGACTCCAAGGATCATATACTCATCCAGCACTTTTCATACGTCAACTCTGTTACTTGACTTGATGGGTTTCTAAGTGCTTATCCTTGATACACACTCACAGATGCAGACTGTGCTCCCAGTTGTGCTATCAGTCCAGGAATTTCGGTTGCCTTAATGGGCCTGATTATCAGTCAGATTAAGTCTTTTTGACAACAGCACTATAGTCCGATGACACAATATTTTCTTTGAATATCCCATTTTACTGAAGTTTGAAGAAACTTTTGTAAATTAATCATTGATGTCAGGACAGACTACACCTCATCATTCATTAGGAGAGAGATGAACCATCCCAGAGTTACTTTATTATTCACATTGACAGGCAGATAAAGAAATCATTTAAATAAAAGGGCTGCAGAGAAACACATACACCTTTATATTACCAAGTGATACAAAAATGATCAGAGAAAGATCATATAACAAAGGCAAGTTCCCACCTGAAAAGGCAGCAAAGTAATAATTACAGAGAAAAGTATTAAGATAAAAGGATATGGCACTGTTTCACACAAGATCTGATGTCAGCCTGAACATGAAAGGGCAAAGCAGTGATGGGCACCACAAAGTTTACAGTAAGAAAAACAGAAAAACAAAACCCAAACCCACAGTCATGTTAACTACTGGGGGATAGGGAAAGAGTGGCTGGGAAAATTTTTCTGACACTCCAGATGCAAAATATCAATAACCACGCAGAGGGCCGTCCCAAATCCATCACCTGCATGCAATGCAAGGAGTAAAAGGCATTAGACATGATAAGATGTATCACTCCCTTCAGTGTGTCACTGCTTACAGCAAACAGCGAGCTTTCATCACTGACTCACTGGGCCATCTCAATGCGCACCATCGCTTGGCCTTTTTTTGCAATTTTGATGCATTTATTTAACAAACCATAAAAAGACAGACTCTCTCTTTAATAAAAATAGTACTAGGCTAGGTGCTATCCACTTATGGATCAAGGCACCCTAATGGTGAAAGAACTAAGAGACAAGGGCTTCAGTGTCTAACCTACTGAAAGATTTCTCAGGCATCTCCCTTTCTGTCCTCCCTCCCCTCCTAAGCCTCTATTTGCAGAGGAAGAAAGAAATGATGACTATTTCAAACATTTCAAAAACAAAACAAAAACACACACACATCTCCCAAACCCGACCCCCTCCCCCACCAAAAAAAAAAAAATCAAACTCACAAAGCTGACATTCTTGCCAGAAGTATCTTGACTTAAATGCTATTTCTAGCATAATTATGTTTAGGAACCAATAAAAGGAAAGTAAGGCTGGGTAGTGGGGGAGTGCAGAGTGCCAGGAGTCCAACATCAATTGTCAAATTCCTCATGACAGAGACAGAAATACAGGGCTGTGCATGGAACAGCCTTATACTGCTTAAACAGACTCTATTCAGACAATCAGAAGTCGATCAGATTCTACCTCAAATGTCTGCAAAATTCCCCCTTCATTTTCTCCAAAGATACCAGGGACTGCGTGGAGGCTGCAATTCTGCTACTAGGCCATTACTGATGGGAGGAAAAAAATTCCAAGCATTAAATTAACACCTGACTCAGCAAAAGGAATAGGCCAGTTTCTGCTGCCAGCCTTTTCCGAGACAAGTCATGTCTATATACACTAATCTAATTTCAGGGGAATATGAACTGCAGCACAAAAGTGTTTGTGGCCCCTGGCTGATCATTCTCCCCCTCCAAATTCTTTTAAAATTAATTTTAAATTTGTTAATCCATGTCTTGCCTCTACATCTTGCTGTAGGCTCTGTGCCTAACACTGGATTTGTACACCCAACAATTACAATATTGATCTTCTATTGCTACATTCACTAACAAGATAAAACGATTTTTCTTTTTTTTAAGTCTTATTTAAATAACACCATAATGCTGGTATATGCAGTAAATTTCCAGGAATGTCAATAAAACTAGCAATATTTCACTAAATACATACCCATTTTACATTCATTAAAGAAAGTGCAACTTAAAAATATTTGAGTGTGTTTGCAGAAGCAAGTGAAGATATTAATGGGTATTACTACCTGAGAAGTCTAGAAATTGGAGGGCACCACAGAATATATATATGTATATACACACGTGTACACACACAAATAGAACAAAGAATCTGACTTTGGTAGCATGGAACACAGACAGAGCTAATTAACACTGCTTCTCGGGTATTTCTATTCTTCACTATAATCTCTGGTATAGACACACTATGAACATGGGAATGCATAGTAGCCTGAATCCACGGGGTTCTCCTGGTTAGAAGATTCAGGAAACAAAGGTTTAATTCCTGTCCTGAAAAGCTGTTCTAAAGTAACAGGTACAGTCCAAATCTGTCAGCAACCACTAAGATATCTCACCAGCTTTCCCCAAATACAAAGGCTATACTCATTAACGGAGATAAGCAAGAACCTTGACATGTTCTTATTAGCTTCTGAATCACAAGGTCTTCATCCTTTGCGTTAATTTTTTTCTCTTTGCTACAATGTACATCTGTAACCCGGACATATTCCCGATCCTTTTCATCTTCTAGTCAACTAAGTAGGAAGCTAAGGTCTCTCAGAAAGAGAATTTGCCTGAAAAAATGGTACAGAGACATTAGAATAACTAACCAGGCAGTTTTTCAGGAGTCTTATTCTGACCATTGAATGATATCAAACTTCTAGCAGGTCTGTACCATGCTTACAGATGCTCAGCTGGCTAACAGCATCAGGCATGGTATCTCCGCTCTCTCTCTATGCCAGAGAGGAAAAATGAATACATACTTCTTTCTAGAGAAAGTTTTGCAGAGCTAACTAAAGCAGCTGTGCGTGCAGCTAGCTATACCTCAACTGCTTTATCATCCCCAGGAGTATCCACAAAAATCCACTCCCAGATCGTGACTGAGCAGAAGAGATGATCCAGCCTAAAACTTGCTAAGTGGCTCCTCTCTTCTCATTCCTCTTTTGCTTCCTCCCAGTTGCAAAATCATGCTCTTCCCACTAGCCAAATTGGATGGTCATCTCTTCTTTCAGGTAAGATGATTCAACTCATCCAGACTGGCAGAAATGATCTACTTTTTCCTAGCTCATTTTCTGGTGAATTAGCACATTGTATTGGCCCAGGAAGAGGCTGGCTGGGGTGCCGAGAGCATCCACGGCAGGGCAGAATTACGTGCCAGAGCCCCGCTGTTGGAGAGCTGGACCAATTCTTTCTGGTGGCAGGGGGCTGCAGCATCATTCTGGATTGTCTAGCAGCTCCTGGAGTCATCCCCATGCAGAAAACTGCATCAGTTTCAAGCCCTTGGTCAATCACAAATATGAAGCTCATTGCTTGCCCTCGCGCTTTATAGCCCAGGCACAGCTTAGTCACCCACACTGCTGCAGTCATGGGTGAGCATCACAAACCCCCACACCATTTTAAGAGACTACTTCTCCAGTTTTCCAGTGTGAGAGACAGACATGACACGATTCTTTGGAGAGCACAGATTGATTTACTTAGAAGTTAATTTTTCAAATGTATTTAGACCTTAAAGACACAAGTGGAATTTCACTGCAAGTCACTAACCAGGTCAAGTACTTTTAAATATTCAATATTGCATCATATGCATCTTTTCAGACTTAAAATACCTTTTAAAGTCTGACTTACTGTTCTACAGGGCTGTGAATTATTATCATTTTTAAAAACAAAGCCCATTTGCAATTTGACGGTTCATTTTGTAATGAAATATTTTTGCCTTTTTCAAAACATATTTTTACAGATACATGGCATATTACTGTATCTTTAAAATTCTTTCTGTTCTTCAGGAACTAAACCAGCATGCTATTCTTTCAACTTTCTCAAAAGTGTCAGAGACAGAAGAGTTAAGAAGACTGAAATTATCATTTTACGGCTCCATAATATTTTTTTTCCGCCCCCCTATCCAGGCAAACTCCAAAGGGCATGAACTCCTGAACTTACCTAGTATTCATTTAACTAAATCCAGGGAAAGTTCTTTGCTCATGCAAATCTCCAAAGTCTTATTCAGAAACTGATTCCACCTTTTCAAATCATCCTCTTTCTCTTCCTTCTCATACCTATTTAAAAGTTGTTTCTAGATAAGCTGATACTGATACAGATGCTACAGCATTTGACACACTGTAAACACCTAAAAATAGAAAGATAAGCTAGAACTCTTTTTTTTTTTTTTTTTTTTTTTTTTTTTAAGTACTGATCCTTTCAAATCTTTTACATTTAAGAGGATGCACAACTATAATACGCACTTGCTTCCAGCTCTACTTTCTGAAAAGAGGACTCTTCTCGTTTCCTCAGTGGAGCACAGTACGATCTCTGCTTTGGAACATGCATACTTCCATAGGCTGAGTAACTGAAGGTAGCAATATATCACCTTTTTTCATAGATACAAAAATAGTCAACTCCCACCCTTGTTCATGCAGGAACATCCCTTAGGACTTATGCCCTCTGGTTTCTCTTAGTCTTTTTAAAGGTCACAGTCTGACATTTCAACAGTGTTAGAAGTCATTGTCTTCCTTTCTATACTTGCGTCCCTGCTTAAGCATTATTCCCTTCAAGTCACAAGGCCCAAGGCAACAAATTACTTCTTTGTAAGATGACTAGATCTGGTAGCTGCGCTTGGAGACTGATTAAAAATGAGTCAGGGCACCTCAGCTGAAATAACGCCAGATAGAAAGGGGTTGTGCATAAAACCAACAATCCACAGGAAACATGAAATTAAAATAGAAGATGCACCTTTTGTTCCTCCCACATAGGCTGAAAAACAAAACAAAAGATGAAGGCAGTGTCATTCACAAACCAGAGCAGCTCAGCTTGTTTCTATAATGGTAAGTGGTATATTAAGAGTTATTACAAATACTTCAACTTAAATCATTAGAATTCTCCTCTTTCCACTAAACCATGACCAAAACATAAAAAATAAAACCCCAAAAACCCAACAACTTACTTTCTTTATAAGCAGGACTTGCAGCCTTCACACAACACATTGTCCTTTCAAAGCTATTGTAACTGGTAAGCGAGGTTACTGGAGAGCATAAGCTGCTCTTCAACTGAAAAGGGGTACTGAGGGGAGGAATTCTGTATTTAATTAGAACCCACACCTGGGAATGGTTTGGCTAATTGCATGACTTAGCAAAATCCCAAGACTGCTCTAGGTTAAATTAGTTTGTAAGAGCCTGGTATAAGATTTTATGCTTTACAGTACACAGAATACCATGCGCTCTAGTAATGCCTTTTCTGACATCGCCTCCTGCCCAGTTATTCAGCGGAAAACCTCCTAGGAGAAAATTCTTTGGAAGTGTCTACCTCCTCACTGAAACACTCAAACAGTACTGAGTGGCTACAGCAACCAGAAAGTCAGGGAGTCACCTGACCAAATGCTTCTGAAAGCACTTTGATAGTCTTACCAGGGAATAGTTAGAGTTCTGGGGATTTTATTACTTTTTATTTTTTGATTGGAGGAAAAATTGCAGAAAAGTTGTTCTCTGAAAATTTCTGCAGCTGTAATTAGGGAGTGCATCAAATGTGTTGCCAATCAGCTTAATTGGTGTGCAGGCTGATTAAGACCTGAGTAGGAAAGGTTTCTCATTACTTAAGGGGGGGAAGAAAGACGACCAAAAATTCTCATAAGCTTGCTAAGAGGAAAAGGAGTAGAGGAAGCATTTGACTACTGCTCATAAGGCAGTAACAGTTCTCCAGGTATTGGAAGAGAACAAGCTTCTTGAAGAATGGTTTCAGCTGTACCTTGCTAAATCCCACACTAACTGCTAGAATAATGATGATTTTCAGCTCGCTCTACTAAGATTTCATCAGAAGACCAGTCAGAAAAGAAAAAAAAAAAAATTATGGTCCTTTTGGTTTTAGCTAAAGCTCTGATATGAATTGTAAAGATATTCCACTTCATCAGGCCAGATAGAAGAGCTGCAATCTTTGGCACTGCGTACCTTCCAGTAAGCGCAGTAGATGGCTCAGATATGGGAGCACAGGAGTTCTAATACTGCCCAACGCCTATTCATTGTGGAGTGACAGACAATAAAAGCCTACAGTAAAATAGCAGAGAAGTGTGTTGCCTTTAAAATTAATTTCATAAGGTTCACCCATAAGACAAACATCAGATATATTCTCTTTTGTGAACAATGTAGATTTGCTGAGCATCAGCTCCTGGGGTGTGTATGTACATATATGCACACAAACGCTCCCATCATAAACGTGCTAAGTAATACACAGAATTAAATCACTATCCAAACTATAATTTTGCACAGTAGAAGAAATCCAAACCTGTTGCTATTATTCTGCCTTACCTGCATGAAGAGCAGTCTGCTTTTTGTTAGTATAGCGCGTTAAAAGTAAAGCAAAATACAAGTCCTTTAATTATATAGCTTTTGAAGCTACATGTCCTGCTTCTGACTCTAGTAAGAAGAGATTTCAGTGCCACTCAATGCCACGCAGCTTGGCTGTGGTTAAATTTATTCCAAGGAAGCCAAGAGTGAATCCTCTAACTCAGTAAGACTTACTCGGCATAAAGGAAGATCAAAATCAGACAAGCAGAATGTTAGAGCTGACAGTGCTCCATGGTCATACTCAGAGTCTGTATCTCCACGTCTTAAATCAGAACATGAATTATAAAAATAGTTTAAGTGCAGCTCCAAACAATGGAATTTTGCTAGTATTGTCCACACGTAGGATCTTTGCATCTCAAGAGAATGTAAGAAATTTCATTGCAATTAAAACAAATCTACAACTTTTTTTTCATCTCAAACCTAAAACTATGGCCAAACACAGTCAAGATCCAGAAAAAAACAACTCCTCTGCTTCAACCTTAACTAGGATGGCCTCTCACCATTAGTATTTTGCATTCATCAGAAGTCAGTGAACTAAAAGAAAACAATATCTGAAGACAAAGAATCTAATCAAAGCTACAAACCACAGGGGCTTTGTCTCATGCATAGTGTCTCTTGACCAAAATACAGCCCAATTCATATCATCGCTTCAAGTACTTACTTCAGTCTTTTATAGTGCAGATCAATTAGCTCATCATTGTACTATGGTGCGATTAAGTTTAAGTAAAGTTGTTATCCTCTGTTCGTTAGCCTGTATGAAAGTTTAGTCTCTGACCAATTTCCATTGTGCAGGTGTTAGTAGTATAGTAGTTATTGTATTACTGATCAGAGACAGAGGGTACCTTTTATAAAGTGTTTCTTTCAGGACAATGTTGCGATAATCTGTTGAAGTAGTATGTTTTCACGCCAATGATAAAGCCAAACAGTATTTCTATAAATAAAGTTAAATGCGATAAAAATCAAGCTATGTATTCCTATACCCCAGTGAAAACTTTATACTAACGGAAAAACATGTGCATAGTAAATTTCAATTTACAGCCCTCATACCTAAAGGTCAGATATATCCTACTCAAAAATATACCACAGTGCTTTCCAAATACAGGCACGGAAATGATCCTGTCAAGAGCAGAACAGCACTTACTAATGCATAGCACACATTTCTGTCTGTAAGTAAAACCGTAATGAAAAGAACTAAAGAAGGTAAATATATCACAATTAGGTGCAAGAATAGTAAGTGTCCTCCTTATACTATTTTAATATTCCTCTGAAAACTTTATATCGCTCAATTCTGCAAGAAATTTCAGAGGGGCTGTTGGAATTTTGACCTTTCTTGATAGTGTTACTTTCCTGATCAAGGTGTGAGCATTAACTGGTAACTACTCCCGTTCATAGGAATAACGTCCATTTTAAAGTTTCAGCTGCAGTTTAACACCTCATTTGAATTACTATCTGCCAAAAGAGTAGATTCAGCACATCTCATTTATCTGCTTATCTAAACAGGAGGCAGCCACACAATATGATTTAGTATATACAGCAGTTTGTTAATAGAGAAACTATGCACCAAGTAGCTTTTAGTCAGGTTTCTGTAGCTTGAAATCTGAACACTTAATACAGCAGAAGAATTTAATTTTCTGGGGCACGGTTTCTCACTGACACAGGTGCTCTTACAGGAGAATTTACAGTGTCCATTATCTTCTCAAATAGGAAGCACAAGAAATGACCATGCAAGAAAAGACATTATAAAAGACTTCACTTAATCTGAGATTTGTGGGAGTAGGGCTCCAGTTTAAACATCAAAAGCTAAGTTCAAAGTCCAACTGAAATAGGATCTGCAGATGATAGTGTGTAGCTCCAGGAGCTGCCCTGCCCATTTAGACAAATCATGACTGGAATTCCTACATAGTCATTACACAGCACCATTTATCTTGCTTAGTGTCTCTGAGTAATGGAGAGGACACAGACATTGACAAACTACAGAAGATTCATTACCTTGGCCACTGAGGAGGGGAGTAAAGAACAAACACAACGCTTTTCATCTCGCTTTGACAGAATGGCAGGGGAATGAGTAAAACATGGTCAATACACTCCTGGGAATACCTGACTGTTGGTTTGCTAAGAAGTAAGCACACTTTTTGCCTGAGGCTGGAAAAGCAGCTCTTAATTGGAATCAAATTGTGACCACCACACTCACCTAGTAGGGAACTCACGAAGTCTCTACTTTGTGAGTAGTTCAATGGATGTCAGCCAGGCCACTTGAGAAGTAAGATACCAGTCTGTTCTGATTTCTTCACAGTTCAGTGGTATTTTCCTCTCTTTGGGGCATTAAGAACCTTTCAACTTTGCACATGGGGATGAAGTGTGCTAGACTGATGCCAGTTCTCTCTTTACCTCAAGACCCTACACATCATGGGCAATCAACATAAAATTCCCCATGTCGAGCTCGGCAACAGGTTTCACCTGTGGAATAAGAGCATGAGTCAGAGCTCTCTCTCATACATTTCTCAGGAGGCCTTCACTCATCATTGGCTATGTGTCCGTTTCCAAACACTTCAAAGCTGTTACTTTCAGTCTGTTATTTTACGGTAGGAAGACCCCTCAAGATGCAACCAGTGCAACTGTGTAAAGTAAGTACAACCTAAATGAGTTGTGACTTCATAATGTTGAGACGCAAGGTACTAAATAGTAGCAAGACACAGGATGGCTGAATTTCAATGGATTAAAGGGATGTGGTAGAATTCAGGCCAAAACTGAAATGTTGGCTTCGTTTCCTTCACTGCAGAGTGAAATGTGGAACATGGTGGAAACATTGTGAGCAATGGGATTGTGCAGATTTATGGTCCTAACTCAGATGACCAGAACGAGAAGAGTTCACTAGGAAAGAGCTAAGCAAAGTATTTAAAATGAAATGCAGTGTGTATAACAAAGTCTTGACATCACATAACCAGCAAAGACAGTAGAAACATATCTTTATAGCAGGAATCACTGCACAGAGATGCAAGTTTATTCCTATTTAAGTTGGTGTCCTATTATTTGCATGCTTTACTTTCTTTCCTGGTCCATGCAGATCTCCATAACCACACAGGTATGCAACTACAACTATTGAAACCAGCTAGCTGTGCAGGTTCACAGAAGCTCAACCTGAACCGGCTGACATAAGCAGATACTGGGAGATCCTGTTCAGATGTATAAAGGAGTTGGTAACTTAAGGATACCTGAGAAAAAGAATTAAGGGCAGGGCATGCAGGTCCTAACAGAAATGTCCCAAGAAATAACAGGATGAGGAAAACCCTTTAACTGAGGTTTCTTCTGTCCCTGTTTAAGTTAATAATAAAGGGACACCACAGTGAAATAGGCAGCTTAGGATAAGACATGGTGTATGTAAACTGCACTAATTTGCACATAATGGTAATATACAAAACATTTACAAGCACATACACTGACCAAACCAAGAGAAACCCCCAGTTTTAGAAAGGAGTGGTTAAACCCAAAAGCTAACCTAGTTTCCAAACCTTGTACTTGGAAGCACCCTTACAACAGTAGATTCAGTCTGAAAATGATCAGCTGCAGCTTGCTTTAATGATCCACACTAAGTGAAGAAGTTCCTGAATGCTGGTAAATGCCATCCTGGGTGGGGATACTCACTCTGACTGCTTGAAACAGGACAAATTACTCTGTTAGCTGTGTAGGGCACTTAGGAAGTTTGAGTCCCTGTCACAGATTCTGCTGTTGCTAGCACTCTACCGCGGAAACCAAGGCTAATTAACAAAGAAAGCAAGAGTCAGAGCATATTTAAAGGTGTACAGGTAGATAAATATACTTTCTACATGCTGGAAAAATTCAAGAGATGAAAAGGATAAAACCCACCGTAAGCCAGCATGCAGTGGCAGTCTGTCAAAGGTGCTCTGACTTCATTATCACCTCCAGAGTACAGTTCTCCCATTGTGTTTCAGCCACGAACATAGCACAGGGAGATTTCAAAGCAGGTGACATAAAACATTTTCTTGGCAAAGATCCATGGTTTTATGCTCTGAAACATCTTTTATGTTATGTTTGGTTTCACTGTACCATTCTGACTTTAACAATACCATGGATAATAAATGAGTATGTTTCACAACTTGGTAAGATAACCAAAATGCCAGCATCTACCTAATGAGCCTTATAATTGAGTTGTAATGAATTTTATATAGTGCTGTGTAACTTGAATGGTGCAAGGGGCACTGGAAAGATATGTAAGAGGGAACAGTTCTAACACCTCAGTTTTCACAAGAAGTTTACTCACACAGTTATTCTTCCTAACAGCATTCAATTTAAGCCAATGAGATTACTCATGTGAATAAATTTGTCACAGAAATAAGGCTGCAGAAATAAGCCCCAAAAGGTAAAGGTGATGATATTTAGAAAGCTTTTCTTTGTGCAGTATCTACTAAAACTGTGTAATGCGTTCCTGTGAAGAGGGGGTTTACTATAACATGACATGAAAGCCTGAGAGTTCTGAAAAAGCTACCATCCACTTTTAAAAATATTTTCTACTGATCAGAATTTGGGCATAAAAGCGAGAAAAGAAGTCTCTGTTCTTTCGCTTGTTTTCTCTCTCTATTTGATGAACATTACCTCATTTGGATTTCAATGGGAAAAGCAATTAAAAATTAAATTAGGTCAACGAAATCAAAGAAATACTTTTAGATCTCCTAACTTGCTGACAAACTTTTTAAAAAGAACAGCAGATGACAACTAACAAATAATGTGCTTTCACACAAAATGTTACCTGAAGTAAAACGCATGAAATTCAAACACCTGAGAGCAGTTTTGTGAGTACCCAGAACATTCTGAAATACATTTAATGACTTAAGAATAAAGAATGGAAGGATCTGTATTTACTTATGCAAGAGTAAGTAAAAACAAACCAAAACAAGACAAAACACACACCCCCACCACTTCTCACCATGTTTTGCCCAAGAGGTACCTATAGCCATTTTCCAAAAAAAGGTATCGAGACAAGATTTTCAGCTTCTAATCACCCACAGCTACAGACACATTTTCAGGAAAACACAGTTTGTATTTGAAAACATTTCAAAACTTTATGAAAATGCTTTCCACCCAGAAGGTCTGCAGCACTGCTGGGTGGATTTTCAGGAGCAGTTAACGCAAGAGGGTGAGGGATGCTGTGCAACTACACACATGGGACCAGCACGCTCTGCACTGACCGGTGCTAATGGGTAGCTCTAGTTCTCTCTCTTTTCTCCAAGCCACTGCCATGGCACACCCCTAGGTGGGATTAACCCATGTCAAGCAATAGAGTCTTGAAAATATTTTGTATTTTTTAAAAACACTACTAAATACTAAAACCTTAGCCTGGTAGATGTTTGTTTACATTTTAGACCATATTCCTACAAGGATACTTTTCTGCATTAGATTTTTAATACAATCATTTTTTTAATTGAGACTGCATACTGCTGGATTGCCACATAAAACCCCAAATTCAGGGGAATGCAAAAACATGCCACAAAGGAAGATGATTAACATCATGGTTTTCTTGTTGACACAAGTCGGGATTGTAGGATTTTGAAAAATTTTGTTGCTTCAAGCTTTCTGTATAATGCTTCATGTATTAAAAGTGTGTGGCTACAAGACCTGAACAGAAACCAGTAATTTCACTTCATAGGAGTTTGTGTCAATATCTTATCTGGGTCTGCTATGCTATAGGAATTTCATACTATCAAAGGATTTCAAAGAAATACTGGATGAAACTCAATTTTATGCAACCATGTGTGGTTTTGACACACATAATCAAAAAATACAGTCTGATCCAAATCTCCATGCAGCTAATTAAAAAGGGCTCCAAAGGGCTTCATCATCTTCCGATCAGCTGCTTTGTCTAGATTTCGTGCCATGATACAAGCCAAGACGACAACTGATTGTCACGGAAGTACTCTATATATTCACTGCTTTACAGAGAAGTTCCATGGTGCCAAACCGTGGCAACAATAAGAATCACATAGCTATGCTGGTCCAGGAATAAGAGAGGCAAACCCAGTAATCGCTCTGACAGGCATACTCTGAGCTCTGTTGGGATTGCATCAGAAATAAAGGCTTTGTGTTTCCGTTGTCTAAGGAATGAATTGTGCCTTACTGCCAGAAGTCTGGTTTTATACCAGCAAAATATTCAAATATTGGGATCAGGTAATCAAGTGACTTACATATACCTCAACTTTCCCAGTATGCATCCTAAATTAAAACCAAAATCTTCCCACTGACACTATCTGTTATGTTACATTATCAAGAAGTTCCATTCCTGCAGTTTATGAATAGAATACAGTTGGCTTTACTCAGCTCTCCTATTTTTTACAAGCCTGATGCTTGTACAACCTGGCAGATTTTTAGCTCAATCATATAAATGTCTTAATACCCTGCATTGATCTGGAATCAACACGGTTGCCGACACATGGATAAAAAGCATCTGGAGAATTTGTTGGTTGTTATTTCAAGCTGTTTATTATTCCTTGAGGACCCATATGAACACTCAGAACTATCATGCCTGCATTAATACCGCTCTCCTACACCTCTGGGTACAGTAACACTGTACATTAAAGATGCTTTAGAAAATTGTTTGCGAGTTGATATTGCACTGGGATTACTTTGTACGGTCTGCAGCTTTGCACTAAATAAATACTGGAAAACTGCATGCTGTGAAGTAGGCAGTTTGAACTCCTCCGTCTGGCCTTTGGAACACAGTTAAGAATAAAAATAAAGCATTGATATTTACCAAGTTGTATTTTAAATCTTGGATTTGGCAGACCTGTGATTAATAAAGACTCAAGGAATATTAGTAATGCTGTGCTTACAGACTAGCACTGGAAAACAATCGTTCCCAGGCTAGCGAAGGAGCATTTTGTGAGCTGTTCTTGTTGCCCATGTGGAGGCAGAGATTCCCATTTTTATCACTATGGTGCAGTATGACAAAGAATTATGAAAAAAAAGCTACCACAAAGAAATAGAGCAAAATGAGATGCAAGCATCAGGGAAAAAGTGGGAGGCAGAGCACCCGAAAACTCCTTGCTGGCCTACCTCCGATCTAGTGGGACACCATCAGCCACTATTATACAAATAAGTTTAAGTCATGCAATAAGAAAAATCCTATTAAATGGAACAGATTCTGTTGCCATTATAAAAAACAGGAGCAAGGGCGGGAGCAAGAATGAATCAAAACGTGCAAATCCAGACGTTCAAATCAGTCCTAATTCCATTACTACCACTGAAAATAATTTCATGCTGAAATGGGGCTATAAGGAAAATCTATTGTACTAGTTTTGCAAGACAAATCTCAAGACAAATCTGTACAGTCATAAAGCAAACTACATTTTGTATAGAAGTATTCAGTACTACACAAACTTGAATAAATACAACTTTACAGCTCTGCTGATGGGTATTTAAGCAAATAAAATTTCCACTAGTGACCTGACTGAGCAAAAAATTCAGTTCCCCTTGGTCAAGCAAGCAGTCAGTGACACAGTGTAAGCCCAAGCCTCTTGTCTCAAAAGACTTACACTCATTCCTACACCAGGTTTCCTCCAAGCTACAGCTGTGAAATCACCAACTGGAAAATGGAAGCTTTGTGCTTCTAATGAAGACCCTTTAAAAAAACAACAAAGTCATAAAAATCTTAATAAAGTTTAGATACAACCCAGTAGAAGTAACCACATGAAGCTGAGAGCAGGCAATTTTCTTGGGTACTGCAGAACTGCTAAAATACAGTTTACTTAAGACATTGCTCTGTTTCAAGTACATGATTTCAGCAGTGCATCCAGAATTTCACATGTGAGCAATTTGTTGCTCATCCAAGACAGCATCTCCAGGTATCTTAGAACAAAGTTCTTATTCAAATGAAGCAGAAAGAAAATTCAAGTTGCAAGCTTAGGCTTTCATTAGACTCTAAAAGAGATCTTTTTGTCTCATCATTTTCTAATCAACCACTTACACATTCTGTAGCACAGTCCTGCGATACGGGGAGATGTTCACCTTCTCAACTTGCTTACTTCTGAAAACCACAGACACTTTCCATGGTCCAGATGGACATGAGCTCCTATGACAAGCCACTGAGACTTAAATGTCATTCCTGAGTCCAAACACATAAAAAATACTGAATTAATTGCAAGACTCCTAAGGGAATCTAACTGCAAAATTCCTAAACCTAAAGGATGAGGCTAAAATAGCTTTTTCACAGGTTTTCTTAGGAATGTTAAGCTTTTTTTCCCTAGAAATGTTAAACTTCATCCAAATGGGGTTTAAAAAAATAAAAAAAACAGCAAAACTGTAAATGATCTAACACGTACTAATTTACTGTGATCTGCAAAAGCAAATATCATTATTATTATTGATGATAATATTTTTAAAACTATGTGCAGGTGGGAACACATCAAATGCCTCCTATGTTTGGAATGAAAACAATATGGAACTCAAAATAACAGCTATATAATATATGAAATTGAACTTCTTTATTACCAATTCTAGCAAGTATCACATAATGCACAATACAATTATATAGCACATTATGCAAACCACAGAACTGCAGTCTATAAATTATGGTTGTCAAAAACCAGGAAAAGCAGGCAGTTGGCAGTAACATTGGAGTTTTGTATTGTCGGCTACAGTTCATGATGCAAAATATCTTACTTCATTCATCTCAGAATTGTCTAAGTCTCATCTGTTCCTTGAGAAAAAGACAACCAAAGATATCTTTTTAGCTACTCCCGCTCCTTCTGAATAACTCTCCCCTGGTTCTTTCCAATACACTTCCTAGAGTTTTAAGTAATTAATTTAATAAACTCCCCATTCAGTTTAATATGCACATGCCCTATTTATCAGCACTAGAATTTGGTGACTGCATCTTTGGAAATATCATGAATAATTCTTAAACTCTGACAATATGGTGTCACCAGCCAAATCAATTTGAAACCAAAAGCCAATCTAAAGCCAATACCAGTTTTTAGTTTTGTAATGCACACTCCCCCAAGTGAGACGCATACCTACTGTCAACAAAGTGCATATAGACCAGTCACTGGCTGGACAAGGCAAAATGCTTTAGAAAAAGTCAGCAAAAGATTTCATTCAAAGAATTTGGCTCTTCTGGCTTGGGCATCAATTTTCAATAGTGATTAACTGAATCTGTAAAATTCAAAACTGATTTCATATTCCAAACCCAGAATCTTTCATTTAAAGTTTTTTAAATCCTCAGATTAGAGTTTTTGACTATAACCCATTATCCTGATTGCTTATTATTTTCTGTATCCATCCTATCTCCATATTACATTATATATGCATGAACCCACATAGTAAGTAGAGACACTATATCTACGTGTCTATCTAGACTATTATTAATCATATAAAAGGGAAAATGAAAATAATTTGCCAGATGTTATTAAAATGTCCAAGTCATTTTATCACCTAGCAAAGAATAAAGAAGCTACTATGTGGTTGTGAATATACACCAGAAGGAAAATTACTGCTTCAGGTATGGAAAATGTTGTAGTCCCAAGCCTTTGAAAGTCATCCCAAGCCTTTGGAAAGTCAATTTGCCAATAAAATTGTTGGAGAACTGAATATTAAGGATCACATCCAGCATTTCTTTCATACTTCATCTGACCCAGGATTACTAACAAGAAAACTCAAGGCCTTGAGCAAGCAGAGGGAGTAAAGAACGTAAAAATGCCACGGTAAAACAGTGCCTAATCTTTGCAAGATTACAATACGTAACATTAAGCATTTGAAAGAATTTTGCAGTACTGGTTAGCTCTTTGAAACAATGAAGTACTAGATCCAGTCTTAAGATCTGGAGGCAAAGCAGGCAACTGTCATAAAATCAGGTATAGAGTGCGGCAATTCCTGTGGCTTATACTAGATCTCTGTCTAGTGTAAGGGTCAAATCTTACTTGACTTGTATGACATGGAGGCTGTTTCCAAAAAAAGTCTTCTGTGGCAATCAATCCATTTGCCCTGGAGGTAAACCTAGATGATGGAAAAGCTTTTCATAGAGGTGTCTGGAAAAGCAATTTTATATTAGCTTTCACTTCCTGGCCATAGGTTCCATTTTAAAAATATTTAGTATCTCTTTTTCATAACAGATTGCCCATTCATGGCTGGATATTTTACACCTATAATATGTATCACATTTGTGTCTTTAAATTTCAGTATACTATTTGAGAGAGTCCACAGCAAGACACAATCAAATTAGCTTCACCTCTCTGCAGGACCTGCTGTACACATAGCTATAAAAAAAATCAGTAATTTCAGCCTCACTACAGACATGACAGTAAACAGTATTCATAGAGGATGTGCTCCAGAAATCCAGAGTAGCAAGACATATCAAAAAATGAATGAAAAATATGCATGTAAATGAAAAGAACCTTTTCTTCTCCCCCTCTATAAAGAAAGATATTTTTTGCAGTTATTTATAGCACTTAAAGAGCTAAAGTTGCAACAGGGTTAGTAATAAATTAAATGGAAAAATTCTGGAAACCCAAGGCATAGTGTCCAAAAAGTATGAGCAAAAACATGCTGCAAAATGACTCTTAAGTTGCATGTATATTCACATAGGTAGCACCAAAAAGTAAACATCTGAAGTGCTCTTCCCTAACACCCAGGCAATTATTTGCACAGGCTGAAATTAAACATTAAGCAATCAGTTAAAGGAGAACAAATTAGCTTGTTTGTCTTTAATACACATATGCAGCAGAGCCCCTTTGCACTCCCATAATTTCTTCATAATTTTTCTCCAAAAAATTCTTCCATAAATTTCCAGACATGCTGAGAATGGAGAGGGCCAATTCTGCTGTTCATAGATCTCACACATAAATCTGGGATGACAGACTGTTAGCCAGAACTCCCACTCTTCTTCCAATTCCTCCTCAAAATCTCCCATTTCTTTTTGTTAATACTCCTATACCCTTTTGCAGGCATTTGTAATTGTGCATGTTTCATTTCAACTGCAACTTCCTCATGTTAGAAAACATGCCCTATCTATGTTTGCAAAGCACAGCATAAATTAACAGTTATATACATATTGCTAATAATAATAATTAATATTTACCCAGCAGAGCAGAAGCTCAGATACAACATTCCATGTCAGAAAGGTGCTGCTGTTTTACCAGAATTGCAATGTGTTGACTCAATGGCAAATATGCTAGAAAACTAGTTCAAGATCTTAACATAAGTAAATGATGAAACCCCACACTACTCACAGCTTTGGGAATGATGGTTATCCCCCACAAGATACAACAATGCATATGCAGGGCTGTGGAGGGTTGACTGTGGCCAGCTGCCAGATGCCCACCCAACCACTCACTCACTTCCCCTCCTCAACAGGATGGGGCAAAAATTAAGATGAAAAAGGTCGTGGATTGAGATAAAGACAGGGAGGTCACTTACTCATTTCTGTCACTGGCAAAACAGACCCGACTTGGGGGAAAATAATTTAATTCATTGGCAATTAAAATAGATTTGGATAGTGAGAAACAGAGACATGTTAAAACAACACCTTCCCCACCCCCACCCTCTTTCCAAGCACAACTTCACACCTTCCTTGGTACAAGCAAATGAGTTCATACAAGCAAGTTCCTGTGTTTTTACTTTTCCCTTTCACAACCTCTAACATCATACAGGTGGATATTCAAGCATTCGATCTTGATGACTAAGGGAAGCATTTTAAAACAAAGTTAATATAATGGACTTACGTCTCCCCTATTTTCTTCCAAAAAGCTAATCATACTGCTGTTAAGAGAGTTCAATAATTTCTAACTGTTCACAAATATAAAAAAAAGAAAAAAGAAAAAAAAAGAAGGAGTTTTGCGGTATTCGGAGGTATACATCAAAGGAAACAAATCGTGCAATTAATATTTGTGTTGGGCTTCTATATACTTCTTCAATACTGCAATTTTTACTCAGCCGTATAATCTTGCAAAGGAGAATATAGATTTGTGGTGAGGTTTACTCCATAGTAACTAGGTATTATAATAACATGGATTGAAGGAGACTAGGTAAATTGCCTCAATGCTTTAGGTTAAATAAGAAAAAACATGGCAAGCACTGGAAAAGCTTTTCCATCTTAGAGACCACTTCTCCAACTATGCCTCACAATGGAGAAAGATGTCCTTTCAGACAAAGGTACTCAAAAGCAAAATATGTTCATTTCAAAAATGTTGTACAGCTCTTCTCTAATCAGTAATCCTTTAGCTCTCGCTCAGCAGTTCTTTTATTAGGAGGGAAGAATTGGAGCTGGAGTTAGAAGAAAACTCCGTTTTTATCATTCTTTCATAACCTCAAAAGAAATAGGTGCCAAGAGAATTTTTTTTTTCCCTGATTTTGTCATAATATGCTTTTGTATTGTTAGAATGGCCAAAAAATACTACTGGAATTAAGAAATGAGCCTGAAGTGAAAGCTTCAGGGAGTGAAGCTCAGCAACTGAAACACACTATGCTTGTAAGCTGCATGTAAAATGCATCTATACAATGGCATTTTGGTATTACATTACTTATTTTTTTAGAGACAGACTGGCCTCTCACTGAAAATTTGTGGTGGGAGAGAAGGAGATATCCATATTTATGCAAGGCCTATATGAAAGATGTGATTCTCCCACAGCTTATTTGGGTGTTGTGCAGCTTTTATTCTTATGTGCATCAGAGACATGAGAATGATCTAAATGCAGATAAAGATCCCATTCAGGGAAGCAGCAGAAAGTAAGATACTAGGGTGAAGTCCCCAGCATAGGTACAGAGATTTTGTTGACTTTACCAGCAGTAGAGCATTCTACAAAAACTGGGGAACTCTATTAAATGAGCCTGAGAAGGAAATATATACTTGGAGTAAATATCTGTACTGTCTGTAATTTTAAGTTTGCAGATGTCTTCCACATTGTTTCTTGTCTACACAGGCCAGAAATAAAATCAGCAACTAAATAGTGTAATCTGACTTTGCACCCTTATAACACCCCTCATTTGAGGATGCTGAAGGCATTATAATAAATATTGTTGTTCCAACAAACTTTGCAGAAATATAAATGATAATGAGTCAAACTGACAACATAGATTTTCATCGCCCTTCTTGAATTTCTCCTTCCACTCAAAATATCAAAGAAAAAAAACCACAAACAAAGCAATTGCAGCTTTAATGTTTTGGTCTGCACTAACAGGCTTAAGAGTTAATACATCTCATAACTGTAGTCTTACTCTGTTTTTCTCCCATCTCAGAAAGAAGGAATTGCAATAACTTGCACAGAAATATTAAGGATTCCTTTTTATTTGTCTTTAGATATAAACCTTAAAGACTCAAATATGTTCAGGGTTTCCTCCACAACCACAGAAATGTGAAGTTTTTTTAATAAATGAAAGTGGGATTCATAGCTAAATCCATAACTTCTCAAAAGCACCAAATACCATGAGACTGATTATTCTACCATAGCAATACTTCAAACGCAGAATATAACTGTACTTTTAAACTTACCTATCAGTATTACTGCACAAAATCTTTCAGGCTTTGAGAGTAGGGTATTCATGATAGCCTTTGGTAAAATGGTAAGAAATGCTGTGCTCAAGCATGAACGATCACAGCTGTTAGAAGGGATTTTCTGTTTAAGAAGGAAATATGCATGATACACAGATGGACAGACTGGAGAGAGAGAAGACCTGAATCTGCTCTGCAGAGATTCCACAACCCCAATAATATTGCACAGAAGACGAAACATACATTCAAATCAACCACCCTTCTTCAGGGGGCCTTTAAGAAAGAAAAATCTGGAGAAAAATCTTCTCAAATTGGAATTACAATGAATGGTGGAAGGGAGACATTCTCCACAGTCTTATAGGGAAACAAAAGGAGAGGCAAATGTGAGAGACAGATGTGATTTGGAGCTGTGCTGTCTCAATCTCATTTATACTCCACTCTGCCAGAAGCAGTAAATTCATAAACTAATGGCTTCAGCATATTCTGTAGCAGCTTTCCAATGGCCGAAGTTTCATAGATATTGGTACCTGCATCGGGTAGATGAAAGTCAGTTCAGCTTTATCTACCTATGCCGTAACCATGCCTCTATTTGTAGCTTCAGTGTACCACAAATCCAACAAAAACCCCCATACCTAGCAATAACAGTGAAGACTGAAGTATTTCACACAGATCAGTGAAATGAATATCATCTTCTAATATATTATTAATACCTTTTCTTATTTGTTTTGGGGTGGAGTTTTTTTTCCTCACAATCCTCTTCCTAACAGATCTGGAGCTACCAGAAAAGAACCACTGGCAAGTTTCTCCACATTTAAATACACATGTGCAGAAACAGAGAACACAGTTGTTAAGAACAACATATGTAAAAGTGCTTGCCACATCCCCTACATGATTAAAAGGTAATCTTCATGAGGAAACGTGCCATGTATTTGTTTATATTAATGTTAATAACTTGCTAACTAACAATAAATGTATAATAATTTATTCTAAGTGAAATGAAGTGTGCCCTAAAGACAGACTGCACAAATGAAAGCTTCTGCTCACACAGGTTTAGAGCAGGTACATTAATAACCACGTATCTTGACTGCAGTGAAAATGGTTGCATGCGTGATACGTTAAGGCAGGTCAGGATGGAAGAACACAAAGTATCATAGGGTTATCTAAAATGCTGTGCAAGCCCTAAAGTCTGCCATGCTACCAATCCCGATGTTTCAAGGCCTACAAATGCAAAACATATAATTACTTCTCCCTCTCTTAACAAACGTACTTATAATGACATGATTTTTAAAAGCTTTATACCTTCAAGGTTTTGCACAGTGCACAGGGTCAGTCCTCTTTCCTTGCAAATGGCGATGAGGACTCCACAAAAGGGTGAGTGGCCATGGCTAGCATTGTACCTTACCTCACAGAGCCATGAACTAAAACACATGCTCTTATTCATCTTTGGTTTCATCTCATTAATGCCGCTATTTGTGTTCTGGAAATATTTGTAGCTGCTGAGACAAGGATGTCACGGTGCAAACACAGAGTTACTGTCTGTGTATCTTACATGATACTCTAGGTATGGCTCTACACATTCCTCCTCAGGCTCTTTTTGTTGTATTAAAAAAAGGGAAGGTGGCTTAAGCCATTATGTTTGGGATGTCTTCCAGATTCATGCATGAGGAGCAAAAGGTAACTAGAACATTTTCTTCATTCTCAGTAAAATTCCGGGACATCTTCACTCACCAATCAGAATCCTTCCAGTGCAGCAGACTTAGCAGGTATGGAAAACTGAACCCATAACTACCATCCAATAAACTCCACAATGTTTCTTTCCACAGATAATCATACATGGAGAGATGATGCCATCTCTCCTTATGCTGAGTAGCCCCCGATTGCCTCTGGTATCGTTCAACAGAAGGATGTCAGAATACCTCTTGTCTGTGCAATTCTTCTGCCTACAATAAAGATTTGTGAAACACTGGAAAGCAAACACAAGAATGAAGTTATTTCCTTTCCGTAAAGAGATATAAATGGGCAAGGCCATGTCAGGGAAATTCAAGTTTAAATTTGAAATGAAGTGAGCTGTCATAAAGCAAGCTGTATCTATCGAAGTAATTTTCAAAACCAAAAATATCCTTCTCACCCCAGCCACAAGTATCCTCTCCCTCCTTCCCTTTTCCTTCTGTGTACCTTCACCCGGACACACTTGCATACAGCAAAGCGAGTAGGTATGAAACAGCACAAAATGTGGTGGGAAAATTTAAATGCAGAATTTCGTTAAACAAAATATAGAGTTTATATGGCTCTTTTTCCTCTTGTACACTCCCTTCAGTGTAGAGTGAGAATCCATTTTCTCTTGAGCTTTGTAAGCAAAACTTTCTTCCCAGAGACAGACCTTGTCATTAATACTGTATTTCTCTTGGAGAGATTGGGTAACATTAAATTCGGCATAAATTATGTAATGCTCTGACCTATACGAAGTGAAGACTAAGTTCTGAAGAAGGTCAAAAGCCATCAGTAACGGTCAGGTCTCCATTTTTGCCATAGACTATCTCCAATGGTCATTCTTGATCTTCTGATCATAGAATCATTTAGGTAGGAAAAGACCTGTAAGATCATCGAGTCCCACCATAAACCTAGCACTGCCAAGTCCACCACTAAACCATGTCCCCAGGCGCCACATCTACATGTCTGTTAAATGCCTCCAAGGATAGTGACTCAACCACCTCCCTGGGCAGCCTGTTACAATGCTTCACAACCTTTTCAGTGAAGAAATTTTTCCTAATATCCAATTTAAACCTCCCCTGGCACAACTTGAGGCTGTTTCCTCTTGTTCTAATGTTCCTGTAATGTCTTTTGTCCCACAAGGTTACATTTGCAATTTACTACTTGCTTGGATCCAGTTCTTATTTTGGCAAAGCTTAGTCCTGCTCCCACTGAAGTCCATGGCAAAACTGCAATGGAAACAGAAGCAAATCTGCCCAGCCATAGGCTTTTGGAACTCAGGACAGGATCTGATTATTTTCTTCTACCCTGCTCATGTCCCCTCCACATTAAACAGTTGAAATCCATGTCTGAATGAGAAAGGTCATCATCTACCATTCTTCAGAGATTACATCACCAACGCATACATTTACTCCTGCCACATGGCCAAGCTTTAGTGAAGACTCAGCAGGAGAGAGCTCATTTAACAACCAAACTTACAAAATTCTTAGCAAAAAATTGTCTCTACTTTGTGTAATTAATTCCTTGACCGCTACAGAAGGATACTCTGAGTGAAAACACACTCCCAGACTGTAATGATTATGCTAATCTAGTGAAGAGAAAAGATGTCTTGTGTATTAATCAAAGTCCTGAGCTCAATTTCTCATTGTTTTTGGACTAAGTGATCAATATAGTGACACTCATTTGCCACAAGTACAGAACGACTCTACTAGGATTTTACATTTATCTTGTGCTTGAGAATGAAATGCAACTAATGAAGGTTCATCACATAAGAAAGTTAAATGGAGCATTTTAGGGCAAAATTGCATTGTCAGAAGGTACAAAGCAGACAGTCAAACCGGTCTTTCCCCTCCAGCCCCTACAGAGTATCATGTACGCCAAAAACCACAAGAGATTAATCAAACATCTTTGGGGAAGGTGCTTTCTTCATCTCCTAAAGAGCATTTGGACACTCTTTCTATAAACAAAGATACATACTCCCTTTCTCCTGTCTACCATAACATGTATTCTTGGAATTACAGAGTTATTACTGTGTTACCGATAGGAACACATAGCACAAGGCACGATGTACCCATCGGGGACTATACACAGCACTAACCATATAGGAAACGTGTGTGCCTGTGATGACCTCCTCTGTTGTTATTCTGGGATAGTAAAGTAGTATTGCTGTATGCCACCCTATCTCTGGCTAGCCTTGTGCAGCCAGCTGCCTGCACTAAGCAATTTAAATCTCAAATTATTAAGAATATGCTGTTAACAAACCATAACCATTATGACTTATTATATACACAAACATAAGATGTAAAAGTGAATATAAACCAAACCAAAACAAAAAGACAAGGGCTAACTAGCAAAGAGAGTACCAGTTCTAAAACATGATGTCTGATTTGGCTTGGAGTATTTTTCGCTTCATAAAATTAATTTCAAACTCCAGAATCCCAACATGGCTTTTGAATACCATTGCTTAGATTATTTAAGTTACCCCACAGATTTCTGCTACAGAAGGCTTTACCCAGTGCTCAGTTTCCAACAGGCTGTTGCCACAAAAGCCAGTCACAGACTGATTTGAAGCATGTTGTCAACAGGGCAGCTAGGCGACCACAGACAAGTGGGACTTAGTAATGGTCTCAAAGCTGTGTACGTGTGCTGTAACAGACAGAATTCTTAGAAGTTAGGGAAAAATCTCAGCAATCTGTAAAGCTAGTTTTACTCCATGAAAAAAAAAAAAAAAGAGAACACTGAAACTTTCCTCTGCTGAAACTGATTTCAAAATAGTAGCATCAAGAGCAAATTTTCAACTGCTAGTTCCAGTCTATATCAATAATGGACTTTACTCTGAAATCACTTTCTCAGTATTTCAAAACCTAAGAGGCCAATGAAAATTATTGCAGAATTCACTATTTCCCCATTTGAGGCTGCGTCATTAGAATACAAACCACATCATAAAAGTAACTTATATGCACGTTGAAACTCTCATACTCCTAGAGCAACTGGAAACTATCCTAGTTCACATGAAGATATATTAGATCATTTCACCACAAAAAACAGGGAAAATTCAATGCAGCTAAGTAAAACACAGTTAAGTAGGGATTTACATCCCCCTGCCCATGTGCCCTCGTACGACTGGTCCTTGCTTTCAGGTTCAGGTTCAGACTAACAGTGTCTCTCAGCATACCCTTGCCCAGCCCTCTCCAGCCCACAGGAAGGGGAAGGGCAGGACTTTCATCACCGCAGAGGCCCTGCTGTGTCTCTTCTCTCTCCCAGCCATCTTTCAGTCCCTGAAAGATACATGACTACTTTATCTTCATCCTGCTTGTCACACAAATGGATGCCATCGTAACATAGACAGGAAGGATTTACAATACTCTACAACTTGCTATGTAGGTTAATAGCTCATTTTGCCTCCCACTATACATATGACTCCCATTAGTACTAATAACTCATAAAAAATAGAAAAATGCCTTCCAAAAACCTTGAATGAGTTATCATCTTCAAAAGCTTCTTTTGTTAGCAGTAAATCTCTATGTATTTTTTCCTAATACAGTGTCTAGAGATCAATAATTATTATACTCTAACCAGCAGGAAATAACACTTAAGCAGCCAATTTTGTAAATACAGCCATTAACAAACTAATTAAAGGAACCATTAATAAATCCATCTTAACTGATTTCAACTTTTCTAAAGAATAAGGAAATCGCACAAAAGAAAAATCTGCTTTGAACATTGTGTCAGCTTGCGGGGCAGATGAGTGAACAGTAGAAAAAATTCCTTTACAATTCTGTCCAATGTATTTTATTTCTTTCTCATTTACGCACACAAAATACTCTTTAACCACTATATTGGCTGAAGAGAATGAAGAAACAAATGCTAAAGACAGGCCGGCTTTCCCTTCTACTCACCTGAGCAGAAACACTGAAATTGATTGGATTTCTTTGCAACTCCAAATGACTAGTATGAATGGGCTCTCCAGGGTCAAGACTCAGATTCTGAACTGGTAGAAACTGACACAGAGTGATGTATTTATTTCATCAGTTAACTCTAATGGGGAGAAACAATCACACTAAATCTCTCAGGACTCAGTTTTGTATTTCGTTTTCATTCCAAAAGACCCTCCAAGAATTTTTTCATTTCTTCTTTGAGGAAGAATAATCTCCTTGGACTCAATCCAGAATTTACTGAAGTCATTGGTTTAGCACCATTGGATCAAATTTTTCTGAAGCATCTTCTGAAGACATCTCAAACATGCTTTTAGGAAATAATTATATAAGAATGTGTTTAATTATAGAAGATTTTGCAAATTTTCAATTCTTAGGATGTTATTGTCTCAGTAATTCTTCAATTTTCTGTGAGCAACAGAACTTAACTTTTTGTTAAATAAACAATAAGGAGCTCTTACTGTAATTGGAGAAAATCAATTTTCTTGTTATAAGCTACATGTATTTTAAACTGCTTGTTAGCTGGTATAGTTAGTTACTTCATATATTGGCACATTTCCTGAAAAATAATTTTTAAAATATCTGGGGGTTTTTAACGACCGATAAATAATATGAGCTTAACAAAGATATTTCCTCCCCAACCAGGATTTTCAAATTCAGTTTTCATACATCAAAAATTTGAAAACATAAAACAAGGAATTCAACTGCAAAGTTTTCTTAAGCTAATTTTTCAAGTTAGAAACAAAATACATGCAAGCTTTTAAAGAAAAGATCCTAGAAAGGCTTACCGTATTATGAAATAAAACCAGGGAAAGCACATGTATCAAATATATGTGCTGTGAAACCAGAACTGACTCTAATTAGAAAGTTTCTCCTCCTGTCAAAATCAAAGGAGATAAATTCTGTTTCCTGTTAAAGCAAAGTAAATCCATAGTAATTCTCCAGAAACTGCTCCGCCTTTACATCAAGGTAACAAGTAGCTGAATTTAGACAGGGTTCTTGAAAATCAGATGTTCTACAAGTGCAACCTACACACACAGAGCATCCCACTTTATGAAAGGTTTGTCATGTTTTAATCAGTACAGGACGATGACATGGGCTAAAATACAATTCATACATTGTTAATAAAACTTTAGAAGCGTCTGGTTCATTAAATGCTCGCAGAATGCCCTGGTGCACTCAAGGGGTGAAAACAGACTGTGACACAGATTGGAACACTAGACCTGGACAGCATTCAATTTTTAGATTCAGGAAAATCAAAAGCATATGCAGAATTTATTTTTAAGGGTTCTTTCCTTTCTTCCCCTCATTTACATTACAGTGTGAAGCATGAATGCTAGAGAATTTGTCTTTTACCCTTATGTAAGCGGTCTATAACTTCACAGCAAACTTGGAATATTTTGTCCTATCTGAGAAACACGAAACACGTGTGGAATGGACTCATGCCACCTGCAAATGAGAAAGTCAAGTAAAAGAGGGAAAACACCAAAAGCTTTGGGAAAGGCTAATTTAATACATCTGTCATATACAATTACACAGTTAACTGTAATCCAAAACATCTATTTTTTTTTTTTTCTCTTCAGACATAAAAGAGCCAATTGCCCAGGCTCAGAATTAAACATCTGTTTCATGAAACAAAGATATTAACCTCTAAGGTTCTTTATGAACCAATAAAATTCAATCATTCAGCACTACTCAGTAACAGTTGTTTTCTCCATTACACAAATTGCTACAGCCAATTCCTCAGCCTAAACCACCACAGTGACTGAATTTTAAAGGTAGTGGGTGGGCTGTTATTAATACAGGGATACAGCTGCTTCTTTTACTAATACAATATATTTATTTAAAAAGGTTTTGCTGCTGCTGCTGTTATTGGATGCATAGATGAAACTAAGTATTTAGAAATGACAGAATCAAGTATTATGAAAGAAACAAACACAATCGGTAGCTTTACATTTGGAAAACATGCAAATCATGTTTCCATATTAATCACCAGGCTTTTAAATGGTATAACAATTATTTTGTTGTTTTAATTCTTAGCCATCCTTAGTACATACAAACCAGTCACAAATAAAACAGGAAGCAGTCCAAACCATGACCTCTATTCTTTCAAGTAAACCTTCACAATTTTGAAAATAAAACCTATAATCCATACTTCAAGGATTTTTCATCAGGCTCTTCAGCAGCAAAAGAACGGTAAATTTCCTAAGAGTAGGCCAAATTCTGACCCAAGTACTGCAATGTAAATCCAGAGTGATTGGATGGCATCTGGAGCAGGAGCCAGTCTACTCAAGCTGTGCCAGTTTTCCTCCCACACCTGTGGGTTTTTTATTGTCTGGGATGCTGAAGACAGCATTCTCAGTTCTAGCAGCTCCCCACATGTGGAGCTCATGTTTCCAAATCTGGTCTTCCTCTTCTGATGCTGTTTTGTTGCAGAACACATTAACTATTTTAGTCTGGAGACATGGGAACGCCGAGCTTCTCTTCCTTCAAAATTTCCCTAGACACCAAACCAATGAAATACAAGCGGTTGTAACATGTTCTTCAACAACTCAGCTCAGCAAAAATGGCAGCCAAAGGTAGTAGTTAAGGTAACAACAGCAAACACGAGACTAGCAAATAAGCTTTAACACGAGCTGCAACCATCATAAATCAAACTCTGTTTTGAGCTTGTCTTTATAGTAGGTTGCAGATCTGAAATTCTTCTAGTTTAAGAATATTAGAAATAAAAGACTGTGAAAAAGGAAACACAGAACTCGCACTTGTTTAATCTTGTGACATATTATGCCACAAGGAATTTGCTTGCATAAGCAATGTTCAAATAAAGCAAGCTTTCCCTAGAGGCTTTAACTAAAATGCGCACAGCACCTGAGTTGATATTTCCACTGATTGCCAAGCTGTCCAAATAAATAGAGATTTGACAGTAAAAACACATATTCGGCTTCTCAGCCTTTCAGGAATTATGTGAACATAGATGGACACCAAAATGACGAAGGACACCAGCATTGGAAATTGATCTGCCATGTGAGTAGATCAGCTCTTAAACCATACACCTGGCAACAATATTTCTCTGGCCTAAGCTTGTTTATCATGGAATTCAGTGTGAATTTTGAGGCCTGATAAGTTACTATAAATGAGAAGATGGAAACTCTGGTGTGACTCTATTAAACCATCAAAATTAATCCATACCACTCTCTAAGCAGAAACAGCATCTTCTCTTCTCCAAAGGGTCAAGGATTAATCCCATTTCAAAGCACATAATTACAATGCTTTTCTGTTAGTACTTCTTGAAGAAATTCACGATTTAGTCATGATTTTCCAAAAATATATCTGGCATTTCTAAAATTGTGCCTATAATACATTTAAATAGACATTATGTTAGCTATCTCAAATTTCCCTATTAACCCTTAAATTAAGGTGACGTAGACACAAAATGAAAAGCAAATTTCATTCTGAACGTATCTCTATGTCTTCTTATAATCATGCTCAAATCACAACTGCAGAACAAGCACCAATTAGCTCCTCAAAAGTATGTAAGAATTAATAGTCCTTAAACTAGGTACATATTCCAGAAATCAAACCTGCAGGAGGCAGTTTAACCCAACAGAGAGAAAAGGGAGTAGGATTCTGGAAAATCTGTACTTTAGTCCCAAATCTCTCCTTTCTTTTGGACAAAACATGCTGTAAAATTCTTTTGTAAAGTAGTTTAAAATCACCTGATCAAAAACACCATGTAAGAGTAAGGCACTATTCCATTGAATTATAATTTTTTGGAATTAAAACTCCTCTCTTTTAAGTTGGCATAATCCAAAAGTAATTCCAGTAACAGGTGTGTTTCCTTTTTGCATCACAGTAACAAAAAAATATGGCCCTGGTACATAAAAGGGGTGACCTGTACTGTCTTCAGCTGGCCAGTATTCTAAACTCTGTGAGCATCTTCTAACATAAAATAGAGTAGGTAACACAAAGGAAATCTCTCGAGAAAAATCAACAGCTGCATTTCCTCCTGAATATCTTTTTCTCATCAAAATAACAGCAAGGTATTTGACCAAAATACAAACTTTCATCAGGAAAAATTACAGAGCAGGCCTCCAGAAAGTCTGTGTATTTTAATGAGACCATTAGATGGTTTTCTCCTCAAATTTTCCTAAGCAAAGTTATCAAAAGGTTAGAGTTGAAGGCCAAATTCCCTTGAGATGAAAAATAAATCTACCAAAATAGTTACAAACACATGGATTAAAGGTTATATAAAAAGCCAATGAGTCAGAAATACCGCTCTTCCTCCTATCCCTCCACAATGCTATCTAATTAGATTGAATGCCTTTTTATTTCATTCAGTGCAGAGAATTTCTGAAATCCCAGTTTAATCAAGCCTGAGTCCTACTACTCCTCTGAGGCACCATTTTCTTCAAAGCCATAAACTTCAGCCAAGGTTGTGTTAATTTTACACTCTTTTTTCCCCCCCTTGAATTAATAATAACCAAAATCTAATAGTATTTCAGTGTCTCACCTATGCTTTATTAAAGCACTTAATTTCTGATTTCTTTAAATATTCTTCTTTATGCCAAGACCTATCTTGTGTGTTACTGAAAAAAGAAGACATTTAGAACAGATGAGCACTATGAGGATGTTGAAGAGGGTGTCAGACACTAGGAATGGAGCTCAATGCTCTAATCTATTGTATCCAACCACAAGCAGGTGTTCACATAAGTAGTTTAAAGAAGCCTGAGTTTCTTTTTTGTAAAAATAGAATATTGGATAATGAGCAGAGTCGCTGCAAATGTGGAATGAATTCATTGTTGATTTTTCATCCACCTATCATTTCTCATTTTATGCCTCCATGGTAAGTTCTTAGGTCTGCACAGCTCTGAAGTCAGTAGAGTCCTACCTTCCTGTACTGATCACAGTGTAAATAGCATGTGTGAGGCATCCAGAAGGAATTTTGATATATGAAACCCCAAAGAAGTTGTGGCTATGATTATGGATGCAGATGGCTGTCCACAGACACAGTTTCTCTCTAAAATCAACCATAACCACTGTGGTATCAAAAAAACCCAAATGTACTTTTTTAGGGCTAGACCATGCTGATATGGATTCAGAGGAAGAGGAACAATTTAATGTGATCTCAGATGGGGACTGTACTCAACTCCAGGGGGAAGATAAACACATTTCTTAGTAAGGGTTTTCATGGATATAACTGTCCATAAAGAACCACCATGGCACTATTTTCCACCATACCAGGTAAGGTGGCCAGACAAGGAGATCTTTTGGTTCTAATGTACTCTACAGTCAGTGTTTTGCCCCACTTAGAAGCCCTTTGGCATGCTTGTTTCATGCAGGTAAAAACAAGAGCGATTACAAAGCTATTTAGTTTCGATTACTGCTGCAGATGCTATAGCAACAAGACCCCTGATGCAGCTGGAGAAACCACTTTAAGGATCTGTACATCTCAGTCTGTTTTCACTCTCAAGGACTGCTCTGAAGGAGGTAGTCCAGCAGATGCTCCAGCAATACCATTCCAAAGGAGCCCAGAAACCATGCAAAAGTGGACATGATTTGTTCCTTAAAATAAAACTGATGGCCAAGTTATGATTTTAATTGTGGCTGTGCCACCCCAAAGATGTTAGTAATTTGAAATGGGACCTAATATAATTAATTATAATCCCAATAACGTTACAACTATTTACATGACAGCTGCATCTGGCTAAAAGAGGGACTGGTCTGTATAAAGTCCTATTTATCACTGTCACAGAAGGGCTCATATATGAGCCGCTTTTGATGCATTAAAAGGGCATCAATACCGGGCACTAAAGATATCCTCAACCTAGAAGAGAAGGCCCCTTATCAAGCCAAAACAGGACCTCTTTAAGCAAAGACCAGAAAAACTCAAACTGGAAAGCTTTTAATTATCAAGGTGATAATCAACAGGAACAAGCGCTGCCTTTTTAAACGTGACCAAAACAAGAACACGTCTGATTTTGTATGCTCCTTTTTAAATGTACAATACTAGACTCAGTACAAAGGCAAAGCAACAAATAAAAGTCTAATTGCGTGTTTGACATTATAAATGGAGAGACTAGATGCCCTTATAGGCCACTCTGTCCATAAAATCAGTAAAGTTATAAATTTGGTTACTAGCTTTAAGCCCTTAACTCCAGACAACAACGTTACATACCTGTATGTATCCAGGCCAGGAAAACAAAACCAGAAACTTAACAAAACCACACTCAACTACATTAATATACTGTGAGGAGGCTATGAAGGTGTTATGTTATATGCCAAAAACAGTAGCTAAATTAATCTCTCCGCATTATTTTCTTCTCCCACTTTTTTCCTGCTCCTGCCTGTGTCGTCCTGTGTCGGTCGTCCCCGTCCCCCCCCCAAAAAAATAAATAAAACAGAGGCCTTTGTCATGGTAACTATGAAGTTACTTAGACAAGCAGCCTCCCAAGGAGAATTGCCTCTGAACAAGATCCCCACTAGATGTTCCAAGGAAAGCCACAAGGGAAATAAATATTGAATTATTCTGGTGTTTTAAATCATGTCTCAATAGCCAATGTCTCTGAAGTGGTGTATAATCAGCTCACCTGCCTGCAGCTTTTAAGGACATATCAAAAAATAGCAGCCTATAAATTTCTTAATAATAGAAAAAAGATTTTTCTAAAAACTGGAAGTTTGATCAATTTGGAAATGTGTCTGATTTAACAGAACGCTCTCAATATCATTATCAGAAATTAAATGAAGAAAACCAAGCACATCGCTACTTCTGGGAGCATCAACCTGCGGAAAGTGGCTACCCTAATAAGAAAGTGGATATTGTGATATTAACCAGTTCTGAAGCAATGTAACAAGAACTTAATCTTAGGAAGCAGCTATGGACTGCACTGTGCATACAAGAAGTATGAAAGCTTTATTTGGGAATGATAAAAAACTGTCTTGCAAGATAGCAGTCATTTGTGTAATCCTGGGGAAAGAAGAATGCAGTTCAATCCTATGATCAATGAAAATCTTAGGAACAATCCAATCAATGTGATTCTGCTTGGAAAGGACATCAGGACTTGCTAATGTTCAGTCCCTTCACGGTGCCTCAGAGAAACCAGGAAAAGGGAGGGCTAATTCGGCATAGAGGTGGCTTCCCCCTGCCCCTCCCCATGCCCCTGAAATTTCTAATCCTCTAATCCAATCTTATCCTTCTAATACTAAACTCCCACTGCAGACAGGACTTCCACCACTTTTCCTAGGATATTTTTTTTTATAATCTCATCACTACCACTATTAGAAGGTATTTTCTCCCATTTCGGGTTAAGACACTCAATACAACACACGGTATTTCTCTTGCTTTAAGAATGTTAAAGGGATATAAATGTATTCTGGTGTTTCATTTTAAATTTTTTTTCATGTCTTAGAAACCTCAAGTGTGGTACCAAGCTGAGGGGTACAGGATATGAAAGAATCCATAGCTCTCCACAAGAGTCAGTAAATATAGGCAAAAGGAATATTACTAGAAGCAACTTCTTGCAGGTAACAGGGGAAACATGAACTTGTAATATAGGAGATAAAAGAGATATAAACTGAGGCCTCAAAATTTAACTGTTCATGGACATTAATACCTTTCAGACTCACAATTCACTGCTGCGAGTAGAGAGATTTTTATTAGTATTCATAGAAAAAGCTGAGTGTTGTAGTAGTGGCCCTAGCTGGCGGTGCTATAGAGCCATTCGTTCAGACAGATAGCATGGGGAGCTTGAAAAATATCCAGTCTGATGGACAAACCTCTACACATCTCACTTTGGCTGCTCGCACCCTGTTGATAAGTGCAGTTTTGTAGATGATGCTTGGGAGGCTGGCTCACAGTTCCTGATCATAGTTCATTAGGTTCCACATAGACTTGAGAAAACACTGCACTTCATAAAGTTGACAGACTAATGGCTAATGCACTCACCCATTCATTCTTTATTGAATTCATGCTGTTAACGCATTGCTCCACCTTTTCCAAAACAAGGAAGAGCTTGCAGCATCAACAATGCACTATCTTGTGGCTTATGACAGGGCTGAGCTAAGAAATAAAAGAAGGTACAGATGCTGGAGACAATCAGCTGCTGTGCAAAGGCTAAACAAGTCTTCAGGTATTGTATTTATTCCAAGCACTTAACTAAAATTCGGGTACTTTTTGTATATAAATAATACAAGACTTACTGCTCCATGTTAGCTGTTATCCTACTGTAATTTCTCTTTCAATTATGAAAAGTCAGTTTCTGCCATCCTATGCATTTTGTGGGGGTTCCTGTTGAGTAAGACTTCACAAAGTATGACTAAGGGTGACTGAATCTGTCCTTAAAGCAGCAAAACATTTTAATTTAATGGGATTTTTCTTCTTGGTGAATTCTAGCAGAAGAACTGGACTTGTCACTTAACATTTCAAAATCATATAATGGACAATGCACATATTTGGCTTTATTTCTACCCATGCCAACTCATTTTTCAAGAATAATGGGAGGAAGAAGTCTTGGTCATACTGAAGTCAATGACTGAATTTGTCGAGCTAGGATTATATCTCACATATTGCACTCTCTATAAGAAAACATGAAAATAGCACCTGTCTTCAGAAAGTCATTGGAAGACATCAGGAAAGCCCCCAAAACCTTCCAAGTGTCATCACATATTTTAAGATTATATGAGGCTGTTAGGTTTAGAGGAAATGTTTCAGTGAGGGACTGGAGAAGTGAAAGGGATTCATAATAAGAACACTGACTGTTGTAGAAAAGTTCTGTCATAAATTCAAGTCTTTCAGCAAAACTTAGACTTGGCTTTAACATCCAAAAATGCAAAAAAATGTGATAACTGTAAAACTAGTTCAAGATAGTTTTAAAGCAATCTTAAGTTCTATACTTTGGACATTAGGCGTTTGGAGTGAATTGTGGATATTAAGGTATTAGTGATTGATCTGATAGTGACTTTGACTGTCAAGACAAAGAAATTCTGCTAACAGAATATAACACAGTGAAATTGAATATATACAGTGGAACCGAAATTCTGAATTAAAAACAGAAGTATGCTGCTATTTACAATGAAAAGTATAATTTCAAATTATTCTGGGATTTTCACATACTGGCATCCTACTGTATTGCCTGGTTTTGTCTCCCATTTTCAGGCATTTAAAATTTGTATCAGAAGGTGGTTTATATATCTTAACAGCTCACTACATTTCTTAAAGATCAGCCTGAAGAGACAAATACAGAATAAAATAGCCAAACAGAGGCTGCACTTCTTTCTTAGCTTTCAGTCAAAGAACTGCTAAAATAGAATTGTCCGTTAAGTATGAGATCACCCCTTTCTCTAAATGAAGCAAATTAAAGCCAAAATTTAAAAGACCTCTTCATCAACTTGTGTTGTAATATTAATCGTTCTTAATGCCACATCAGCATCCTTGAACTCCAGCCAAGATTCTGTCCACTGAGCTGGGAGCTATACTGAAGTTTTCAGAAGAGTCAAGGCCTAGATTTTCTAGTGCTCTGCTCCCTCAATTAGTGTGGGAGGGTTCACAAGCATTCAGCATTCACCACTTCACCCTGTGACGTTTCTGGATGGACTTTCAAGGAAGCACACGTCAGTGTTGAGACTGACTGAAAATCTCTCTACTCATTTTGGTGCTTCAATTTGAAATCAAATTATTCCAGAAATCTAGCCTTCATCTACAGAGTGAAGAAATATAATCTTTAAACAGATGTATTCATGCAATTTTATTATTTTAAAAGACAGAAAAACATCAATGAAGATAAGAACAGTTCATGCCTCACATATTCACTAGATATTATATGCTTCCATGTTTTATTTTCATTATGTGGAAAAAAAAGAGATTTTAATTAAAAAGAAGGTGGCTACCATAAGCCAGAATTGAAAGCAAAAGGCCTTGAGCAGCTCTTTCGAGGACTTCACAATGTCTGACAATTTCAATCTATTAGGTATCTTTTTGCCCATAGAGATCCCAATTGGCCAGTAAACTTGCCCTTTCAATTCACTCAAAGCTGCTACTTCAATCTATTCCATCTGTGCTCTCTGAACCTTTCATTTCCAATAGGTTCAGACTAATTCAGAGCAGCCAGGGAGGCTGACAAGCTCTACCTTTCTTTCACATTCTCAGGGCCACACGCTGACATCTTAAAAAGAATTTAGAAATGAACATAATACCACTTCTTTCACACAACAAAATTATTTATTTGAATTCCATTAGGGAAGCACGCAAGTATAATTAGGAATTGGTCCATGACTCAAACAGCCATTTGCCCCCGTGCTGGGCTAGCCATTCCACTGTAATAAAATAAAACACTCCTGTGAAGTTACAGATTTTGACCTAAAAGCTGAATGACTTAAGAATCAAGATGGACGTCATTTTAAAAAAAAAATTGTTCAAGATGAACATAATTTTAAAAAATTTGTAACTCTGATGCAGATTAGTAAGCGTTTGTAACAGTCCTTGCATCTTGATAAACACAAACTAATAGGAGTGGTACTTGTGACAGATTTACAATTCCCAGATGGCATTTGTCTACTAGTATGTACATTCTGGGGGTGGAAGAGAAAACGGGGGTCGGAAACAGGAAGCCTGTGCAAGATACGATGAGCCATTAAGACTTACCAATTTAGTCACAGCACTAGTTCATAAGGAAAAAAAACCCCAAGTGACTAAGAACTGGGAACTGCCTGGGTGACAGGCAGATGTGAGAGACCTCATACAATAGTAGTCTGTAATGCTTAGTACAGAACTGAAAACCAAAGAGAAAATGCTAGGCTGGCCCAGATCCATGATTATGAAAGGGGGATGCTCAGCTTTTTGGAAACGGTTGCAACAGCAGCCATTGGTGATGGCTGAAAATGACCACAGATATGTGACTGGGGCAAGGAAATAAAATCCAGATTTCATCTTGGAAAATCCTGTGTTGTCATCTTCATTACCATACTGCAGCCTCTGTCATCACCGCTACAGAATTCAGCTACTCACAATTAGTTTGGCTGGATTAAGAATATAAAGAAGTTTCCAAAACCTTTCAACTCACTCATCAAAATACTCAGCATACAGGTAAGTAGTGTCCACTTCAGGTTGAAGTATTATAGCTGAATCCAAAAATATAAAGCGTAATGATCACAACAGTATCAACAACACTGGGAGGTTTTCCCTCCCCTTCAAAAATTTCAACCAAGCCATGAAAAGGAATTTACGGAGGGAAAACTGGGACTGGTAGTATTTGTTATATAAGATTATCATATCTTTGTCTAACTTTCATGGCTTTACCTTGGTCATCATTAAATATTACTATTATACTTTTATTTAAAGTGTTGCTGTTTTGTAGATGGAATGGGATGCTACTTTGATAAGGCTTAGCAGCCGAAAATAGCAATTATAAATATATCAAGTGATCACTGTCAAACTTTTTTCCATTTTCGCTGGTTTCCATGCCACTCCATAAGCTTGAACATCTGATTTCCATAATCATGATTTTTTTCTACAAGGGAATGAGAATTAAAAGGCCTGGGAACAGATTACTGGAGGTACAGTTTGATATTACACGAAAAAAAAGCATAATTGCAGGATACTGAGACACATACTCATCCCTTTTTCATCTCAGATCTGATGAGCATGTGGCCTGAGGGTGAGATTATTCACAGTCCCATATCAATTGGAAAGCTTTTCTTTTTGGTAGGTTAGTTTTCCATCAGATCAGGGAGCTGAACCACCTCAATACGCAACTACAGTATTGTTGGAGCATGTGTCTGCAAAAAAAAAAAACCCTAACCAATATAAATGAGAAAAAAAGATTAGTTTCAGCTGGATCAGCCAGCTCTCTGCATGGTTCATTACTCAACTGCATAAATGCCAATGCCACACAAGAAAGAGAGACTGCAGCAGCCCCAGCTGAGGCTGACTTAGCCTCCTGAGGAGCCATACCATCCATGCTCATTTCAGATCAGATCCAGCCTAGTAAAGAATGATTACAAACATTCTGACTGCTTACAGCTTACAGTCTAGATTTAAGTGAACAAAATTCAACACCCCAAATACAGGAAAGCACCACTGTTCAACTACAGTGCTAGCACTATACCTGTAAAATACTTTTTTTTAATTTCCAGGGAAAGTCTATCATAACCATTTTCTACAGACAAATTATAAAATTCTGCACATTTCTCCTGTAAAGCTAGACCTTGACTCCAAAAGCCTTATTGTTCCTTGTGGTGTTTCCACAGCACTTAGCACAGTTTTCATTGCAATGTAAAATACTATGTCATTTCATTATTTCTTTCTCTTAAGTTGCATGGTATCTATAGTACCACATAATGCATCATTTCTCTGTTACCAGCACATTTGATGACTACTTGTCCAGGGCAGAAGGCAAGTTCTATTGTGAGAGCTGTGTAATCCACTTCAATTGAGAAGGAAACAAAAAACTCTTCAATATCACCTTTTGCCAGCAGGTCAGGGAAGGACACTGAGGGCATTTGGAAAGTGTGAGAGCTTCCATTAGACAAAGGAAAGAATGCTAAGAAAAACCCTTTGCTACTGGAAAAAGAGGTGAGAATTAAGAAGCTCGCATGAATGAGAAAATATTTTACTCCAAAACCAAAAGGAGTTATTTTCAACCACTGAATATAAAGAAGTAACTGAGCCTCAGTTATTTTAGTTTTCCTTTGAGGTGGGTGAAATAAAGTACAAACCATTTCAGATGAGATTAGTATAAAAACAAGCAAAAAAAAAAATCTATCTTGGTTGTTGTTTATAGGCAAAATTAAGATTTATTTATTCCATGAAAAATTATGGTAGTTCAATATTTGTTTTAGTCTGAAACTGAAGTTAAAATTTCAGTTGTTCCCCACAAAGGATGTTGCACTGATTTAAACATTCCAGAGCGTTTCACTTGTTTTGCTGAAGAGAGCAAATCTACTTTTCTGGTTTTTCAGTATTAGGCTACATGGTAGATCCCCTATATCAGCTAAGTTCTTTAGCCAGAATTTATCTGCAAGAAGTACTTACAGTGATTTTGGGAACCACCTCAGAAAAACAGCTCTGACCCCAGGCATTTTGTGTAGAAGGGATTGTGTCCTCTTAATTTAAACTGCTTTAACTAATGTGAGGGCGATTTTGCAGTTTGATAGGATACCGGTTTTCTAGGATAAGGTCAAATATATGTGTAACTTGCCCCTGGGCTATGGTATAGGCATGTGTGAGGGAATCTGAGGACATTAGACCTCCTGGGACTGTTACAGTGATGGGCATTGTCTGTGCACATACTATCTGCCTGAAGCAGGCCACAGAGCACAGGAAGCAGATACTCCGATTTTCTTTATTATGCAGTCTTCACAATCCTATTCTTCACTATCAGTTCTTACTGTGAAGAGTAGTAGCACAGAACAGAATACAGAGTTTGATCTTTATTTCTTCTTCTTGTCTTCCAACTTCCATAAATTTCTTCTTGCTTGCCCTCAATCTTAATTTTCTGGACTCTCAGCCTAATTTTCCAATTATTTTGTGATAACTCCTACAGGTCAGTACTGCAAGTTCAATGTCATCTCAAAATTTAAGATTATATAGTCTGTTTTCCTTCAATTCATCTCAGTGCTAAAAACAAGACTTCGACTTGCAACTGGAAGGAAAACAGTAATGGCACTGCCCTATAATTAAGGGGGCAAGAGAAAGTGCAAGAACTATGGAGAAATTCACTTACTGAGTGTCTGAGAGAAACATTTATTCAGTCATTGGAGAAGAAAATGAAGAGGTACCAGAATGCAGCATTTGCAAAGGACCAGTCGGATTTAGACCAGGACTAATACAACAGATCAGCTATTCCTAAGACAGATGTCAAAGAAGCATAAAACATAACTGAAACTGCTACAATAATTCCATAGGCTCCAGATGAGATTTTGATAGTGCCTGTCAGTCAGAAGAATATAAAACAAGTGTGAGAATATATAGTTTCTCTGACAAATTGATCAAACTGGCAGCGAACAACTGCAACAAGTCAAAGAGCATACCCAAGGGGCTGAGGGAATGGTGCAGTGTCACCCCAGATATGAAGGCTAGGAGGGCTACTATTCTCAGGTTGAAACCACAAATGAGAACGTACCTATTAGGAAAAAAATGATGGGCTTTAGCACTCCACAGTATGAACTGAAGCACTAGAAGTCCTGTTACACCAAATAACATCCTGCAATGCTTTCTTTGCATTTTATGGGGAATTTTTCTTCATCCCTTGTTCTTGTCTGCGTCCCAAAAACCTTCCAGACAGAAGCTGTAGGCCATGAAGACTTAAGGTTTGACAGAGATGATTACCTGAGAGTTTATCCTGTGACCTACTGCAATAGCTAAAATCATCCAAGGTTTGTGAGCGTTTCCCCCTGCACCTAAAGGCAGTTACTATCAGGACATCTCTGTGAGGGATCTTCAGTTTTGAATTCACTGTTCTCAATTTAGACTGCCACAGCCCAGATTTGTTAGCACTGCAAATACACTGCCAAATTCATCGTTCTTTTCTGAAGCTGCTGAAAAGAGAACAGTTGAAAAGAATCTCTTCATGAGCCATCCTTTTTACTATTATTGATGCAATTTGATTATTTGTTGAGAACCTATAACGCATACAAAGGCATTCTAAGCATCAAGACTATAAATACCATAACAAATGTCTGCTATATATAGTATTCTGCACTTACAAGCATTTCTCTTTTTTCAGGGTCTGATCCAAACGGCATGCATAATTCTGATAGGAATAGATGAAAGGATGAAAGGAGCATATGACTACACAGAAATAGAAAGAAAACAAACAAATAAATGCTTCAACAGTGATTATTGTACCATTACTCTGATCTATTGCTACTCAGATAAAGAGTCTAAATAAAAAGGCAAGAAAAGACACAGCTGATGCTGATATATGTATTTTAAACTACTGCAGCAGAAACAGCAGGGAACATTTACAGAAATATCCAAAGTTATGATAGGACAAAGGGAGGGAAAAAGGTAACAGCAGCAGCAAACAACTGTGTAAGGATCACAGATCTCAGGTATTTACCTTGGTTAGCATTTCATCCATTATACAAATGAAGCATTAACAAAGGCAAAGAGAAAGGAGCACCGAGATACCATTCAAAATATCACCCTGCTGGATAGCATTTGGGAAATACCATCTTAATTCTCAAGGGAATTCATAGTGATATTTGCTTTATATTTTTTCTAACCTGAAATTGGATCCATTAAATTCAGTCTGAATTCTGGATCTCAAGAAGCTGGTTGATTTCAAAAGACAGCAACTCCAAAGAAATCTACAAGGATGCAAACATGAGAACATGAAGGGAACCTGCACTTGGATGCAATATTGCTAAGATGTTCCACAAGCTTTCAACCAAACTAGCCAGAAAATGTAAGAAAACCTGCAAACAGCAAAGATTCACATACTTTGAAAACTTCATATACACAGCTCTGCTGTTGACCATTTATTAAATGATGATGGAACCGTCTGTTTCTTCAGCTGCAAAGAAGGGATCTTGCCAATTTTCTCACAAATAGTACCACCATGTGCATATTCTGCAGGTGAAAAATGCTAAATGTCTTTATTGCACAAATGGTTCCAAAGCTAATGACTGTTGTGAATGGTTCTTCTGCACGAAGGCATTGCATATCTCAGAGTATACTGAAAAGCTGCCTTAGTTTAATGGTCTATTCAATCAAAATGCCACGGTAGCATGGAAGATTGTTTTTCTTGGGAACCTCAGCAACAGTCATTCTTGAGTAAGTGGGCAGCTATAAAGAGAGGTTCAAATATCTTGTACTAGCTCCCTACACAGATCTACAAACGAGGACTAGTTCTGTATAGGGCACAGAGAAGACAAAAGAAACCCATGCTTCAGATGGAAACCCTCATCTTGGCTGGAGTTCAAACTCCATGTAATTTACAAAAAAGAACTTAAAGACTAAATACCAGGATTGTGTCTGATTCTCCATGTGTTCAGAAGAATCCATTTATTCTGTTTCAGTTTTCATGTCACATCAATAACAGGAGAGACTAACCAACAGTTTCTTTCACCAGTCCATCTCATCACCACTGCTACCCACTATGTTTGCAACTTACTAATGTGAAGGAGCTTAAAATAAACCCCAAAGACTTGAAGGGGCAGAAGAGGAATGAAATATTTCCAGAATCTGTACCATCTGCCAAAAAAACATTTTTTTCATTGTAAGTGGTTTGTTGCATTATTAATACAGATATTCAAAATCTTTTCTTTAATAGTTTATTAACATGGATTATAACAGAAAGAAATACAAAAACATCTTTATGACATCTTTTTATGAGAAGCTTTTTATGTTCCCTTTGTCATGTCACTGTTTGAAAAGGTTTAGATAGCTTATTAATTGTAACATCATGGGATGGGATCTACTTAAGCTCTTCAAATTTTTTACTCACACAGATACTTTCACCATATCTTTATTTTTTCCCTTACCCTACTCTTCTTTTCTATTCTTACAGGCCTCTGAGTTGTTCATGCTGTCCAGCGATCAGGACAATCAGATACCACATTCCAACTTCTAACTCAGCCACTAGTAATTAATTATTTTCCTGTGGTAAAATTCACATTCTCATCTGAGAAGAGGGGCAGATGCTGTATAAACAGCAAGTAAAACAGATCCTGCTCTGAACAACTTGTATGCTGGGTAGACAAGACAGTTTAAAAGGGAAAGGGAAAGCAGAAAACTGAAGTGGTTTTCCAAAGGTTACAGAAAGCCAATGGGTACCCTAGGTCCTAAATCACCATTGTGAACCACTGTATTCTCCAGCTTTCATAAAGAAGAGAATGCCAACAAGGTAAAAATGATTGTATTTCTGTAAAAGGATAATAATACCTGACCAAAAAATGGCACAGGAAATAATGCTTTATAAGGTCATTTAAAAGAATAAACTAGTACTATTAGAAGACCATTTCAAGCTCTCAGTCATTTTCCTATTTTAAAGTCTATCAAATAGAGATATTTCTGCCTCCGCAAAATATCAAACAGTATGTAATCCTCAATTTTGTTGGAGAAGCCAATGTTCACGGATGGCTTTTCTGAGGAGATTTTGTTTATTTTTTAAAAATACAGACCATGCTGTCAGGGCTGTAGTACAGGCTGGCTCAGTGGAAACCCATTAAAACCACTTTACTGGGCAGATGGTGTCAAAGAGTCAGAAGTATATAGCAGAATCCTACTGTGCACAAGTGTTCAGTATGCAAGAAATCATCTCTTATCAGACAACTGCTGCAGGGGACACAGTCAACCACAAAGGAGAGAGCAGAGCACAGCTAAAGTCATGATAGCCTTACAACTGTTTGCCCAACAACATGGAAAAGGATATGGAATAAGAGAACCTTAACTGATAAACCCTGAGTAAACATGGAGACAATCATATCAAGCTTTAAAAAGCAATACATTGCTTTTATTGTTATTCACTGAAGGTGTAACTACTCTTTGTCATTAAGAGGGATATCACAACTCAGGAAGACTAAAATAAGATTTGAAAAGTGTCCACTAAATTTTGGATCGTCATCTTTTCACACCCTGATTTACAGGATTGCTGAGCAGTTGGCATTTCAGCAGGATTTCTAAGAATGGGAACAAAGAAACTCTAGAGACATCTGGAAATAGCAGCCTTGCCACTACAGTCTAGAAGATGATGAATTTCAATTAGTCATATATCGGATGTGCACTAGCACACCAGCAGATTATGAGACACTCCCTTTTGCATATGTTCCTTTTCCATTTTCTTCTACAGAAGGTAGGCCGAGTTTTTCTAGTGTTTTAATATGAGCCTAATTCTGTAGGCGAGCTTAACACATAACAAAACACCTAACTCTGAGTTAAACAGATCCTATGATCTGAGTTAAATAGGTCCTAAACAGAATATACACAGTCAAAATTAGTATAAGTGGGACAGATTAGTCAAAACTCTAAAAGTATTCATTGTATGCTGCTCACAGAGTAACTAAGTGCAGTAATAAACTTACAGAGTGTGTATGCACCTCTTTCCTCTGCTGGGCAGAACCAGAATTGCTCAATTCTGCTCCAAGTCCCACATTGCTGGCCACATATAATATCCTTCTTCAGCTCAAGAGGTACAGGCTTGTGAACCTGATCAAACTAGATCCTATTTTTATTTCTGAAAACGTGCTAAAGATTACAGGGGAGTAACTGCTGTTATATGGTGTTTTTACACATTTATTATGCTGGGAAGTTTTGTCAGAGCTGAATAATCGTTCCTTCAACAGTAGCTCAAAACACAATCCGATGAAACAACATCAAGACCTCCTTCAAACCAGGAAAACCTGCCAATACACTAAGAGCAAAGTAGAAAGTTAAATGTAGGAATTTGTCATCCATAGACAAGAAAACTAACTACCCAATGTGTACTACCAAGTTAAAATTAACCAAGCAAGACTGATTACGTTAAGAGAGAGATGCAAAACTCTGAAGGATAAATACAGATATTTCAAGTGTAGGCACATGCAAATCATCAAGACAAACAAGAATGAGTCACCATGGCTCAGTAGAAAATGGAGGATACGATTACGTGCTGATCCAGAATCTTTAATAAGTAAGTAGATTTAAGACTAAGTAGTATTGTTTCCTTTCTTATATTATGGATTGGATTAATATGCAGAGACACTATTGGCTAGTTATCTCTACCAACTTTGGATTCCTCATCTTGTACAACAAATTTACATAATGTATACTGAAGACATAAAATGTACATTTTTAAAAATATAAACAAAAAGTAAGTGATGTTGAGGGCCAACAAAATTCAAGGTTCTGAGATCATTTAGCATTAGATGAGACTAAACTCTCTGACTCAGACGATTTTTTTTAACTTGCAAGATGTGCAGCCTCATCTGTGTGAATATCTGGACATCTGCCTTGTTCCTCAGCAAGAGGTCTGCAGACTGCCTGCTCAACAGTCTGCCTACCTTGAAAGCAAATAGATCAAAAGGCATGCTGTAGAGCAGCCTGGTTCAGCTAGAGAGGACACTTCTTCTGTTGCTTCTTAGTCTATCTCGTGAAGTTGTATACACCAAGAATAAAGAGCGTATTCATATCTTTCCACACTTCTGCTTGGCGCTCTCATTATTATTACCCCTGCTACTTTTTTCTACGTAACTAGCTAACTCATTTATTTTGCTCTTTTTATAGGATCTTTGTTATTCAATATCCTTCCCGCTTCTCATGTTTTACAGTCTACGTGATCATGTTTACATGTGGTTTTATTTTGCTTGCTGTAGCTGCAAAACTGCAAACTAATGAAGCCCAATGCTTTCCACCAAGGAGAAAAAGAGCTATTAAGATTAAAACACACCATTAGCAGAAAAGCAAATGAGTATAAAATGGTATTGAATAAATTGAGGCTGGAAAATGGTTACTGACGACTACCATAGCAAATTTCTGGAACACCATATCCAAACCATCTTCCACAGCATTGTGACAAAAGTCTTTATTTACAAATAAAAACCCAAATAACTAAACAAACAAAATCAATTCAAAGTAACTTTAAAAACCAAGTTAGATGGGCCTGTGAGAAGGTGAAGTGAGCACAGGAAGAGGGAAGAGGCCTTCTATTTTGTAAATTTGGGGAAATGTGACACCAACATTTCTACATCATCTGTGCAAGAAACAAAAACGTGTGCATTTTGCTGAGCAACTTTCAGGGAGACAATTGTCTGCAACACAGAAAACTCCCTCCAGAAACCTTTCTGGAAACCTTAATTAAAAAAAAAACAAACCACCAAGACTGAGAGGATAAGAACAAACAAACATCCTCTGTAAGTACACCGGAAGACTTTTAGGAAGTTAATTGACCCTACAGTGCAGATGCCGTTGAGTGACTGGCAGACTACTCCTACGTCGCTTCACTGAACCACTACTCAATGTTGATTTAAGTGAACCTATGCTGCATTGGATTAGAAACACACCACCAGTGATTTTGTCTGAAGTACTGAGGCAATACCAAACAGTTCAGAGAAATACTTTAAATTACTACACTTAGTCTCACTACAGTGGTTTTTCTCAACCTTTTAAAGGACAAGAGCCGCCTAACTTTTTGAAAGAAATCCAGACCATCTTACGTGGTATTGTCACAAAGGTCTTTGTGTACAACCAAACGCAAACTGGGATGCACTCTGAAAGCGTCCTTGTTACTTCTATTTCCTCCTCTTGGTCTTTTCTAGCTTGTACGCATGAGGTTTCTGGCACTGGTTTCACAACACTGCTCAGATGTTCTATGAATCACCACTGGTGTGTGGGCCTCAGGCTGAAAAATACCACTCCAGAAAACTCTGTCTACACTCTGAATTAAAGCTTACTAAAGGCAATGAAGCCCCATATACTGACTGTAATGGGCTCTGGATCACGCCCACTGTGGATCAATAAATGGATATAATAACTTGTATTGCAGAGCTGGAAGTTACATCATCCTCTAGGTCAAGTTTAAGTCACACTATTAAAGTAGAAAGTGGAAGCTTGCATAGATACTATAGAGGCTGTACCTCTTTGGAGGATGAAGCCTTTCAATCCACTAGCTCTGTGGGGCCATCAGACTAACATCTTACACTGGAATTAAGTTTATTCAATAAAAGGACATGAAGAAGCCAATCCTCATTCTACAGTTAATTTCCCCCCCATGGAGGAGGGTGAAGTAGCCTAACATCCTCAAATATGTACTTTAAATCTGCTCATAATAATTAGTGTTATCTAAATGTCTCTGAACTATTTAAAATCCACTTCATTTTGAACTTCCATTAATAATGCAGCAGGCAATATTACAAAGACTGGTGAAAATCAAGTAATTTAATGTAACACTTTCTAAACCAAACCTGCTATGAATCTCAGCTGCCTCTTCAGCTTCTCTGCAATCAATCTGTCTGGAGTCATGTTTATGTATCCTAGGACCCGTGATAGACTGCCACTAGACTTGGCATCCACAACTACCTCAAGAGGTTGATTTAATGCGAATGCAGCATGAAAAATCAGATTATCTTTTGATTCTCTCTTTTATTAAATAAAACTGATCTTTATTGAATAAAGCTGCTTTTATTAATATCTAAAACATTGGTTGGTGTCATAGAGCCCGCCAGTCCTATGGAACTAATAAAAGAAAAGACAGAAGTAAAAAATGAGAACATTACAGGGAAATATTAGAAACAAAATCACATTAAGCCAGTATTGCAGCTGACAAATAAAACATGGGTCTAGCTGTAGAATTTTTTAGTTTAGTCTGGCTTTATTATTTTTACTAAAAGAAAAGAAATCAGAATGGGGCTTCTCCCAGAATTACACTGTGGCAAGAAACACAATAAGAGCAAAAAAGGGCAACTTAGTTTCCCCTTCCATTTTACAATGTTTCAAGCGACTGGAAGTTCAATGCAGCTGGGACAAAGTACAAAAACTTTGGTTTTATGGGAACAGCTTGGACTTTAAGCTAGAAAGATTTCCTTTAACTTTGGGATTTTTAAGAAAACTTTTGGGTTTCTGCACATAGGCGAAGTTTACAAGAAAAACTCTTACTGACCACACCTGTACTTTATGCTCATCTAAGTAGCGGTCATCTGACAACAGCACAAAGTAAATTTTCTATACATATCAATTGCACAGCCAGAGCAACAGATGCCTATGATAAGTCTGTCCACAAGTAATGTCAGCACTGTTACTTTGAGCAAAAGAATGTGTCCCTCATCATCACAATCAAAATCTGTCAACATGAACTGAAATTCAACCCTGAACTCCTGTCTAGTCACCACCAAGAAGGAGGGGGAAAAAAAGAATATATATCTTAAATCATGTATAATAATCTTCAATTTTAGTCCTATACACAGCACTATTTTTCATTGCTTATATACTACCAGCGGTTCCACAGTAATGAACTCCAAAGTAAGCAGTGCTGAAACACAGCCTGTTGCACTCCTCAGCTTTTCATTTTCCATGTTCCACTTATATCAAGTCCACAGTGCACTTCAATGTCAGTGGGAGATCTGCACATGAAGATCTTCAGAAATGGCCCACAGCCTTCTGGAAGGTGGAACATAACTCACAAGACCAGCTGTGTAGTTCTTTGTACACCGCTACCCCCCTGAAGCCAGTGGATGCACAAGTGAGATTGAAGTGGCTTCCTGGACAACTAAAATTCACAAAGATATAATCCACTGAAATGATAAGTGAAGTATTTCAGCAATTATTGTGGAGAGAATGACATATTCTGATACTAAGTACCATCATGGAATCAGTAAAATTGCGTAGAGAAAGCCAAATATAGAATGCCCATAATGAGACAAAAAAAATCTACCATGTAAGATTCAATGGAAATCAATAGGGTTCAAAGAATACAGTAACATGGATAATTCGAAAAGGAAACAGAGGGGATTTAAATCCAAATATCCAGACATTTCTCTCCTTTAATGTAACAAAAACTAAATGTTTGGGGGTTTGGTTTCTGGGAGATTTCCACACACACACTTTCCTATAATAGAAGATTGGTATCACTGCAAATGTGCTATCCGCATCTCTAGCCCATGGGGAACACTCTTAGGGGTATACAGGGTAATCCTGCCTAATACAGTTGCCAAGCCTCCACATTTATAAAAACTGAGAGAAAAAGAAAATCAAAACAGCAGCTATGTGGCCTGAGATCTCATTAGAAGGCGACTTGCAGGAAGATTTCATCCCAGGATGACAGAGAAGAACACGGAATGCTCAGCAGAATGCAAGCAGAAAAAGTCACTAAAATATTCACTTGTTTTGTTACTGTCAACTTAGACCTGAAATTTGAAATTAATTAAATCAGGGTTTTTAGCTGACAACAAACATTCACAATGTAGAAGCCTCCTCAATCTTAAGTCTCACAATATATATCTTAAAATTGTTTAGCATCTTACAGGAGATGCTCGGTTCATTATAGACTTAAGCCAAGCATGGAACCTGATGTTCAAGGAAAATATTAAAGTTTTTATTCTACTCCAATGAAGCGAATAAGAGGTTTTCCCCTTAAACAAGGGAACAAAATGCCCACATTATTGTGCCTGTTGTATTAGTCTATGTTTTCATTGACATTGACTGGACTTGGTTATTTTTTAATTGAGGATTTCTGAAGATTTTTTTTTCCATGGTTGACACCAAATGGCAGAATGCCCAACTGACTGAGGATGAGCATTGGCTCCCTAGGACTGACTCAAGGGAACTCCTAGTTGAAGACAAAGCTGTGAAATGCAACCACCCCCATAAGTACAGGTACATAGCCTTATAATCGCTGTCCTTTGTCTAGAGATATATATATGTACACACACATATATAATTAGGCTGACAATATATAAAAATACATGGATTATATCATCAGTAACAAATTGTTCTGATAAGAACATAAAGCTCATTATTGAAAACAACATTTTATTTCTCAGGCTGGAGCTATTTTCTGCATTTACAAGATAAAAGGAAAGCAAAACTGCAATAGTATTCTCAAGTCTTCAACATTATTACCTGAAAGATTTGGAAACTGTGCAGTAAAAAGGTTGCGTTGCCATGGTTCTGAGTAATCAGCAACAGACCTATACACAATAGACAGCTGATTGCTGTTGCATGTTAAAAGATTTTTTTATCTCTTTAGGAAAACTTTGTCATCATGTCATAAACGAGAGTTTTTCTATTAGCAACAGAAAGGCATCAAAGAAACATGCCCTGAAGTAGTAATCAAGTCTGATTATTTTTTTGGGTTTCATCTTCTTACGGGGTTGGGGGGAATCAACCTTTTATATTGTAAAGTTTATACTGTAAATCTCTGGAACACTCTGGTCTTTTCAGAGTGTACTGAGGCATACTAGTACAGATGGAGTTTTTTACCAAGTATGGAAATGGACAATTATATTAGACATCTGTATTACTAAACAGCAGAGTCCCAGCAATCACACAGTGGTATATCTGAAGTGCAAAATAAATAGCACAGACAATACTAGTAATTCTAATGGGATCTTGTATATCTGGTTTCAAGACAGATCAAATTTAATGAGATTTCACAATACATAGAAAAATCTCACACACCAGTTTTTATAGCATTTTTTTCCACCTGAGACCTCCTTTCCAAGTCAAATTTTTCTGCCTGTGTTTATCTTTCAAAGGAGATGTAAGTAACATATAAGAATAAAATCATATAGGAATGTTATAATTGCTGAGCTGGCAACAAAACAAACACTGTACTCTGTAGGACTGAAATGCCACTTGCACTCCAGTCTTGGAATAAGCTGCAATCTCAGTTGGACACTATGTTAAGGCAGTGTTAAGGCTGCAAACTGAAACACACTAAAAGACAGGAGATGAAAAAGTTAATATTCTTACTGCGTTGTTAGCCTATCCAAAGTACTGATATTGCTTATAGTAAAATGCATGATTTACAACCTAGCTGGGAAATCAAAAGCTACTGGTGTGCAATGTGAATGAAGAAATCTTTTGAAAAGATTCAGACTTCCAATGCCTGCTGCTAATGCATTTCCAATTGCAACTTTAAAACTGTACTTACGTAGGCGCTGCATTTAGGTAACATTTGAGGAGGCTTATAATTTTGTTCCTTTCTTTCGAAAAAAATGAGAAGTGAATTTGATAACGGAGAACCACCATGGAAATACATAGCTGTATATTTTGCCTTCTGTCAGTAAGTTCTGTTCTGGATACAAAGTAATTAGTAAAAATAACTCACTTAAGAAAAAAGAAAAGTGCTGATATCTGGAAGTGTAAAGAGGTATTAAGAATAACTAATACCTTTTTTAAACAGTGATGTTTATAAGCAGAACTCTTTATCAGTATGTTTGCAAAATCACAGATTGAATGCATACGCTCTTATTCCCCTCTTAAGACTGACCACGTGTGGACTTTAATTTTGTTTTCCTGTCAAAATATAGTTCTTGATGCACAATATCTTCTCAGTAGAAATGTTTATTTCTCCTAATTTATCTTCCACAGGAATGCTCAGAATCATCTAAATTATTGCAAAAAGGCATTCACCTTTTGGCTGCAGCCATCAATGAAAACTTTAAGTTCAAAGGAGGATTTTTGTGTGTATTGTCTATATGCTGGTTTTCTGATTCTTACTGTAAACACACTCGAGGGCAACAAGAATATATCACTGAGTCACCTGAAGTCATGCTGTCAGGACATTCAAACACTACATGCAGAGTATCAGACACCTGGTTCAGGCTCTCATCAAAGCTTTTAACCATTTCAGCAAGCACATATTTCTGTGGTCCAGTAAAACATTGCCAGCCAGTCTGAGATACAGGATTTTTAATCTGAAAAATTACTTAGAAGATAATGGTGGGGCAACTAATCTCAATAGCTCGTACCTCTGAAGATTTCAAATTTCCAGATAACAAACCCTTCGCAATCCAAAGCTCAGTTGCCAGCTAAGCTCATCACCAGCATCTACTACATGATCAAAAGTACAATAAGCAGTAACAAATGCCTCAGTAAATGGGTAGGCTGTTTGTCATAGTCAACCAAGAAAAAATCCTGCCACTCAGGATTTCCTATCACAATACCTTTAGTTTTGACTAGCACATGACTCCCTCCAAGTCTTTCAGTCATGAATTGTGGGTATCAACATTCAAGGCATTACAGCAAGAGGGGACAGAGGCTGTGTATGCAAAATAAACAAGATGCAGTGAAACAGACAGAAGAGGTTGAGCCTTACCTTTGGAAAAAACTGCTGCCAGGCTCAAGAGGAGAGGTGACAACAGATGCCCCATATTGCTAATCCCAGAAGTGCACATCCTAGGGTTTGTGGAGAAGTTAGGGCTCAGTTTCACACACTTTGTAGTCAAAATAAAAATCGGTCAGCTGGAGAGGCTGCATTTTCAGAAAAGGTCATGTGGAGAACGCAAAAAGCTTTTCCTTCGGAAAGAGGACTTAGTTCTTTAGCTTTAACCCTCCCCTTTCCACCCTCCTTTCTTCAAAACAGATGATGCTGTGAAAAGAAAAACCCTCTCCTCTCAATAAATAAATAGGAAACAGTTCTGGTTAAAATCTCAGTCCCGAGCCTCAGTTGCCTGAGTCAGACAAGCAGCCCCGTACCCCAGACCACCCCCGAGCCGGCAGGGTCAGGCGCGCTGGGCAGGAGCTGCGGGGCTCCGCGCCGCGCACCCTCCGCCTCCGCGGGCGGAGACCCGCCTGCCCGCCGGGCTGCGCTTCACAAAGGCAGCACCCGCGTCCCGCTGGAACAGCACGTCCTCTCCCCGGGCGTCACCAAAGTTTTGCTTTAGGTGATGCTGATCAGCCCAGGAATCATCCAGACCCGGAGGCAGGGGTTTTGTTGTTGCGCGCTCTCTCTCTCTCTCCTTTTTTTTTTTTTTTTTTTTTTTAAGTTCTCAATTTCCTCATTGACTTGTTTGACTTTCTGCAAGAGATGGAGGGGGCGAGCGAGCACGGCTCCCTCCAGAAGGTCATTGCCACAGATGCGCTTACTGCTCCCGGGGCCGGCGGGCGCAGCGGCCGCGGCCGGCGGGGACCTGCCGCCCCAGCGGACGCCGCTCGGCTTGAGACCGTACCGGGGCGCCGGCCCCGGCCCGCCCGCCCGCCCGCCTCCTCCGGTCCCGGCCCATCCTACGCGTGCCGCGGTTGCTGTTTACAGAGAAACAGAGATTTAAGCCGGGAGGTGTCGCGAAAAAAAATAACAAGAAGAAGAGGGAAACAAATAAATAAATAAGCACACGACCCAAACCCCGCCTCGCACCAGGCAGCCCGGCAGCCCCAATCCCCGGGCAGCGGGGCGAGGAGCAGGGCGGAGCGGAGCGGGGCGGGGCGGCCCGGCCCCGGCCCCGCCGGCCGCGGGGGAGGCGAGCACGGCCGCCGCCAGCCGCAGCCAGGGGCTGGAGCCCGGCGGTGGCTCACCCTCAGCAGCGGAGAGGAGCCGTGGCTCCGCGGGTACGGGCAGAGAGAGGCGTCCCTGACGGTGCCGGTCCTGCGGGGACGCGGCTGCGCCGTGCCGGGCTGTCTCAGCCGGCCTCCCCCGAAGCCCGCTCGCAGGGCCGACCCCGCGGAGAGACGATGCGGCTGTGCCGCGCCGGCGGGGCTCCCACAGCCCAGCGGCCACGATGCTCAGGGCAGAGCCCGGCGGCCCCGGAGCAGGCACAAGCCTGGCTTCTGCCGGCACCCAAACAAACCACATCCCTCCGGCTGCCAGAAGCGACAAAGCCCGCCGCTTTGGCATGTGTATGCTGCTGCACGTGGTTAGATTTTGGCTGCTTCCCTCATCCAAACTGATGGTGTGTATTCAGCTCGCCCTAAGCCACTGAAACAGTCGTGAGCCCAGCGAAGGGTAGTGCAGCCGGAATAGGGAAATGATGTTGAAGACTGTGTAGTAAAATACTTCATACATATTTCAAGAACAGCAGGAAAAATGCCTACGTTTGGTCTAAACAGTGTTCAAAAGCGTTGGGAAAAAATAACCGACCTCAGGTTTTCCATTACAGCAGGCAGGTATCAATGCAAGAACCATTCTGTTAACCCAAACCTTTGGTCAAGCTTAATAATGAGGTTTATATTACCCTTGGCAGATAGAACGGCAGCAAAATGCGATTTACCAGCTCAAACAAACAAACAAAGTAGCCACAGGAACTTACAGCCACTTTGTTCCTTCATGGAATACACGTTTGGGAGCAAAAAACATTCTTGTATTAAGATCCACAGTGCCGAAGCTTTAAAACAGGTCTATCAAAATAAATTTTGAAACTGTATGCTTTCTGTTTGCCACCACAGAGAAATACATGATCAACCATGCAATGAGAAAAGGCTGTATTTTGAGGGAAGTTGTGAATTCATTTTAGATGTTCACGTCAGTTTTAGAAGTATTACCAATCCCAGAGAGGTTCCCCAGACCTGAAATAAAGCATACCTCTAAGAACTGGCATCAAGTCTGAAGCATAAATGTACCATCTCAGAACATCCACTATCTGAAAGAAGATAAAAAATTGTTTTTGACATGATATATAATATGTTGTGGCCAAAAACTTAGTGTTGTCCAACACAGGAGAATTATTATCAAATAATACTCTCTACCCAAGATAAAACAACCGTCATCTGAAGGAGACTAGTCAATGCCCGGCTTCATTCAGTAGCAGTGTGAAACATGCCCACATAACATAACGATTAATCTTTTTTCTGATAGAAAAGGAGAAGCTTCCCATAGTCTACAAAAAGTATGAAAAGTGCAAAGGAAAAGCTTTCTCTCCAGATACAAACGTGAGGGGGTTTGTTACCAATTTTTCTTTAGGAAAAATAAAAAAATTACTGGAATAATAATAAAAAAACTGATTCTCTTCTCTTTACTTTTACAGTTTCTGACTCTGTCGCCATTGCTTGCTTTTGCTTACATTGGAGATGTTACATTTGGAGATGGTTGGTCCATTCAGTTTTACTGCCTTCCAGTCATTCAGGGGTAACTAGACTGAAAGATAGAATGGCAAAAGCAGTAACAGAACTGCAGAATGAGAGGCAGTTTTAATGCCAGTCAGATTATATTTGCAAAATAGGTTCTTTCCCTTCTTTTTGTATTTTCAACAATGTTGTTGAAACAGCAGACTTGGAAGCACTTATTTAATTTTCCAGCAAAAATATGGAAAATAGAGAACCTAGGATCCTTTATCCAGGTCCAAAATGATGATACTCACTGAACAGATTAATTTCCAAATTTGGTCTTGTGAAAGAAAAAATAAAAATAAAAAAATCGAGACTATTATTTTTTCCTTAATGTTTTTAAAAGGCGGTCTGAAAGGTCACTAACTAATTATTAAATTTTATGCATCAATACCCTTTTCGCTCCAAAGCACTCTGCAGACATTTTACTTTTAGTAGCTTGTAATGGACACATAATATTTTGTCAACATCCTCCTCTTCCACTGCTCTGTTATCCCCATGAACCACCTCGGGGTCTCAAGCCTTCTCAAAGGCAACTCACAAACATACTGCTCCCTCCTCTCCCTTCAGCCACGAGTAAGTGTGCTCATTTCCTGGGGGTGCCCTGCACAGAATCATCTTCCCTTTGCTTCAGTGGGTATTTCACTGAAGTGACAGCTGAAGGTACGGCCACTTGCCAAATTTCACTCTCCAGAGCGGGTGTCCCAATTCTCATTTCTTCCTATGAGCGCAGGTGACAACACTTCAACTGTCCAAACTAGCCTGGCCAGCTAACACTTTTGTGATGAAAACCTTTCCTAGACACCGCTCACATCAATTCAACTACTCAGTAATGAGAAAACATCTTCCTGTTTTATTAGCAATATGTTATTTTGGCAAGTATGCCTCATCTTTTCTGGGTAATTAACACAACTAATTGTGAAGGAAGAACTGGCTTTAGGAAAACACAAGAGAGAATGGAGACCTGCATCCCCATAACCTATGGCTAACTGTAAAGGTAGAAAACTGATTAATCTGCATCCAACAAGTTAATGAGAAAATCCATCGTTACCCTGAGACTTCTTGTTTCATCGTCAATGTGATGTATCAACTGATATATATAATCTACTTTATGTAATTAAAATTCCTAATTGTTCTAATCAGTTTATCAATTCGCATTTTTGTTTGAGGTTGTTTGGTTTTTTTTGTTTGAGACAGTAATGTTCCCTCATTGACAGGCTAGAAGTGCAAGCCTGGGAGAAGCCCTATGGACACAGCAAAGAACAGCAGACTAGAGAAAAGACTAGCCAAGTGGACTAGAAAAAATGTACCTCCGCCCAATATTCCACACTTGTGTGTATATATACATATATATGTATAAAGATGTGAAGATACAGAACGGGTTCAGTGATCTAAAAGCAAACAATTAATTTCAAAAGTCAGTTACATGCCAACAATTTTGTCTCGGAGCCCACAGAGCAGGAATAGCAGGGCATATTACTGAGTCTTTTAAACTGAGCAGTTACACATTTTTCTCCAAAAATATTTTTCACTTTCCATTAAACTCTGAGAGAAAAATCCTGGCACTGCTGAAGTCAGTGCTTACTTTACCATTGATTTTTCGAAAGACAGATTTTTACTCCTATTTTTTTCCCCCACATTGCTTGAAGATTGCACAGAGGGTGTTAAAATGGATTATCTGGGTTTGTTACTTCACAACACCCAAAATAAGGAGCAATTAGAATTGTAGATTCAGAAGATGAAAAGGAATCAGCACGATCAGTTTGACCTCCCAGCAATTTTATACAATCTGATGTGTTGTCTTGAAAACATGTAGTAGTCATGAAGCAGCAAGTGTACTATGACAGCCATTCATAAGGCAAAACGTAAGTTGTTCCACTGTTGTTTTATGTTTCTATCACTCATTTCTTCATCACATCTATCTGTGGTCTTTTCTCTCTGTTGGGTAATGCAGAGTCTTTGGGGAAGGGACTTTTTTCTATTGCATGTGTACACTACATCTTGGCCAGCTGAGTCACAATCAGTAGCTGAAGTCTTTTTGCGGTGCTCCCACATAAATAATATGAAAATCAGAACAAGAGAATGGGAGATGCTGCAGAGACCAAACTGAGTCACACTCTTCAATTTCATTTTAATTTCTGGATCTTACTCTCTTTTGACATCAGCCAGCACTTAGATTTTTATTTCAGTGACAGCAAGATGAAGCGTTAAATTTTTGTTAATTCGTTTAAAACTAATTCTCATCTGTTCACTCATATCACATAGGAAAATAAAAAAATCAACTCACTTGGTTTGCTTATAATGCTTCTGTTGTATGAGAAAAGCAGATACAGTTCAAAATCTTCACCGGGTGGAAATAAAAATCTATTTGACAGCTTGTAGTTCTACTGTCAATTGTAATACCCCTTGGAGTGCATATCTCTTTAATGATCAAACGCTAACCTTAGTGGTGAATAGTGTTCCTATCAGGCTACTTCATGTTGCTGGGCTTGCTGTCAGTTCACAATAGCTGAAAAAGTAGATGATGTCAGTCAGAGTTTTCACTCTCCTTTACTTGTTTCCAATGAAAACTCAGAAATAGCTTAGTTCCAAATGAGTTCTAAAGATGACAAAGAACCTTATCACAACACAGCGAGGCTGTTATCAGCCAAATCAGCAGCACTTTAATAGACAAAAAGCATATCCAAGAGGGCTTTTTTCTTTGAATTAATAAACTAATATATTAACCTGCTTCATCTGATGGTAGGATTTTAAAAGCTGCTTTGGCTGCAAGTTACTGTACTCACAGTACAATAAAGTGCAGTGATTTATAAGGACCAAATCTTGTAAGATGCAGAGGCCAGCTTGAATAAAAGCTCAATAAATAAACTAACCACTATGTGTGCACATCACAAAAAAAACCCCAAATCCACTATAGGAAGAAATATATATAGTGAGAAAATTCATAGGTATAACCAAAATTCCTTCTTCCTTGTTGGGTTGAACTCAAGCCTCCATAGCAGTGAAATGCTGTGTATTGCCAAGTTACTTGCCAAGTTACAACTGGTGAAGTGATCTAAATGACTGGAATGTGTGTAAGTGTTAAGATGCAAGTGTCCAGTCTGAAATCTGATAACATTCGCAGTGGTGTAATTATGAAACTGAGAGTGGTTTTTAGAAGGAGATAACATGAAATAACAGAACAGAGAATGTTACTGTGACTGTTATGAGATGTAACCGAAGACAAGTTGACATGATGCCTTGCAAGCAAAGAGGGCAAAGCCCATTTAAAGTTACTGTGGAAGTAATGAAAACATTTCCCTGCAGGCTCTGCCAGCTTCCTTTTTTAATGTCTCTGTTTATATCAAATGAAAATGAACAGAGGAACAGGACAGATCAAAGGTCCGTGTAACCTGCTATGCTATCTCCCATAGTGGCCAAAAGTAGATGCATAGAGAAGAACGTAAGAATAAGGCCAGAATACATAGTAATTCCCTTGAATGCTCTCTCAGCCTTCCATACCTGAGCCAGAGGTGGTCTCTAAGTATCTGGAAACCCTCAACAACTTTTCCTTTTATAGGCCTCCTCTTGAATTCATGTTAACTTTGGACGTAACATCTTGGATCACAAGAAAAGGATCTCCAGAGCCTAACTGCAGAACCATTACCCACAAACAACCCTCACTGCCCGCTCTGCACCCAAGAACTTCTGACCTTTACTATATGCTAGTGTTGTTTTGCTTTGAGAAGGAATAGGACTCAACTGTTATCCCTGAAAAACCTACAGTGTTTTCAATATGAACCAGAAATAGAATCTTCACTTTAGACAAAATGTCCTTATATTTATATTTGTATATATAGAATGAATAAAAAACTTCTAAGTGGAACAACCCTGGCATGTGGTGCATACAAAAAAAAAAAAATTTCCATCTTCCCTGCTGAATTCCATCCCAAGACTTTTTCCATATTTAATTAATAAGCTACTACAGATAATGATTTTTTTTATTATCTACAGAGAGATTTTTATTCATCATTTAGACCTTCAATTTTAATGGAAAAACACTTGAAATACAGCAATTTTATTAAACAGAATTAATAATTGCAACTTTTATGCTTAATTGACTGACAATTTTTAGTATAAGAGTCATTAAATACACTAATTGTATTTTTGTAACACAGTACTGTGAGTAGGAGCCAGATCTTCAGTGATTAAAAATTTTTTTTGAGAGCCAGTTCATGTTCTGGGCCCAACATCTCTTAGAATCAAGGAGCCCGGTCCTGCAAAAACTCTCAGGTACAGCATTTATTAGTGCCACATCCTGATCACTGTGAGTCAGATTTAGAAGGCACGTAGTTTCCCAAGACTCAGTGAGATAGTATAGTATAGTAACTTATAGGCTAACTGGGGGTTACTATGAAATACACAAAGAAACACAATACAGCCCAAGAATTTGGAAAGAATTAGAAACCCAAATAGGCAAAGAATAGCAGCTCTGACTAGTTTGTGATCTTTCATAAACATATCTGTGTAAACACATATGGTGTCTACTTGTGTGTATACATTAGACCTGAAAACAGTTGCCTGTTTGGCAGTACAAATACTAGTAAACTTCATAGCAAAATAGGTTTGTTGCTACCACGGCAATCAACCGTGTTTTTCACCAGATGTTTGTTAAGGATGGAGTGCTAGTGACCCCTAGTGCTAGATTTATTCTGTGAGGCGTGATGTGTCTAAGACTCATTCCAGGAGGTGCAACATATTTTCCCCTCTAAAATGAAACAAGAGTTGGCATCTACTGAAATAAAAGACAGAAGCGTGAAGATGAGGAAACAGCAAAACAAAGGCATTAGAACAAAAAGTAGACATTCCAGTTTGTAAAGCTTTCTATTTATAGATATCAGATAATAGAGTCAGTACAGTCACTTAAAGCACATTGACTAATCATATTGCTTTCTATGGTTTCAAAAAGAATGGGATTACTTAAATTAGCTAAGCATATGCTGTTTTAAAGGACACAGAAAATATTTTTCTGTTTCCCTTCCTGGATCTGTATTGGCTATTGAAAAATTGTTGTTGCCAAAATATTGGCAATGTTTTTCTGAGATATTTTGGTCTGCATCCTGAATTCTACATAGTTTAGATCATATTGTATATTAAGAGTTGATCTATAAAGTGTAAGTCTAATAGCTTGTCAATGAAGGATAAACCGTTGTTATGTATGATGCGTTCTATTATCTGCTTATAGGTAATACCCAACACTGAAGTGCTTATTACAATTTTTAGTATTATATCCATGTTGTAATGCTCTTAGAGTTTAATAATTTATTGGCTCTTTATAAACTATTTGTGAATGGAAAATGAAAATAAGCATAGCAAAATGAGTAGTTATATAGAGCCAAATTCAAATCTACTGTATAAATATACCTTTTAACACCGAATCTAATTTTGCTGATTTCATTCCTTTAGTAAAATAAGAGATAGGAATAACAAATACATTAAGAAGAAAAATCTTTGTAATACAGAAAGTTGTAAGATTTAAAGGTAGTTTCCATAAAGACATTTAAAATTAAACAGTTCCTCTTTTTCCCTTCTTCTGTGGGTTTTTTTGTTTGCTTGTTTGGGGAGGGAGGCGTTTAAGATATATAGTACAGACCTGCATACCTCTTCCTGCTCTAGCCTCACTCAGATTAGAAATATCAGACATAACCAGGGCAGGTGGGTTTTGCAAAAAATCTTAAAGAAGTTATAATGACACTTGCATTTAAGTTTAATGTATTGTTGTGGCTAATCTGTAGCAAAGGTATATCCTCTCCAAAGCGTCAGTCATCATTGAGGGCCTGAAAGCCACTTCAATCAATTGAAGTGACTGTAAACTGTTTACTGAGTTACAGTTCTTGAGATGTATTCAGTTTCACTAATTCTCCAGGCCTCATAAGCATTATTTTTTGCACAGAAAATGCTTGATCAGCAGTGTGGAATAAACAGGAGATAGAAGAATTCATGACATGTATAATACACATATTTACTTTTCAAGGCTTCCTTAAAGCAGGCAGATGCTGCACACAGTTCAACTACAGTCACACGCTGAAATTTTTGCCTTTTTTTCCAAAACCCTCATTCTTATCACAGATGGGAGAGCATATGGTAGGAAGCCCTTATAGTATATTGGAAACAGCTTCCACGTTATAGTAGATGTCATATTGAAAGTGCAGAGTCAGTAAATGGGACGAAGCAACCAAAGATATCTAGAATATTTTAACCTTCTCACTATAAACATTGGCTGTCCTTGCAGTTGGAGCTGCTGGAGAAGGAAATTGGGGAGGGGAAAATTACACTAGCTCTATGAACGTGGGGCAAAAAACAACCTTGAAAACAAGATTCTGTTAAAAAGATGCAAAATTGGAAAGCTGAGAGATTAGAACTTGCAATGAAATTTAGAGTAGCAAACTTGAAATAAAAAGTAAAGGGAGAGAATAAGATGGGTTTAGGAGATTAACAAAGAGCCCGATTTTTTTAATGGCTTGATCCTAAGCCAGGTTTATCAGGAACTACCTTATGATGCTTAAAATTCCACCTGAAGGGAGTTGCTGGCATTCAGTCTGACAGCACTGCTGTTCTAATTAGCAGTCCCGAACCCCCAGAAGCAGCACAAGTTTGCTGGCTGTTACATTTGTTTTGTGAATAAAAGTTGCACAGCAACTCCAAGAGCCTACAAAAACCCACATGGGGGAAGTGAAAGTTTGGTTTTCCCTTTCAGTTTCTACTGGGAAAATGGAATGTAAACTTTTCAATACATTGAACTGAGTTAATACTGCACTCTAGTGTATCATAGGAGAAACAGTCCTGCCATGGAAGCTGGCTGGTAGAGAACAGGCAAACGAAGTAATCAAATTGTCATTTTCTTGAGACACCAGACAACATAGATTAATGTCAAGCCAACTTAAAAAAGCATAAACCAGAATAATCAATGAGTTAGCATGACCCTCTATCCTCCAGAATAGTTAGGTTTTATTATTCCCCAGGACACAATCACATAGGAAAAAAAGTCTTTCCCAAAGAAAATCTTTCATATATATACAAAAAGTCTCCAAATAATCAGTTGAACATCAGTCAACAGATATCTTATTGGAAACAGCTTGTTGTTCTGTGATTAGAGGCCTTCCCACAGCTGCCATCCAGCTAAAATGCATTAGAAGGAATGCGTAGGAAGAACACTGACTATTCTTTCATTGGGCTGAACAATGTTAATTCTACCGTACACTTGAATCTGCAAATTCCCTTCCTCCACATAGCTTGTGTTCTCGTGATTTGGGCTGTCACCCAGGGTATTATTCATGCACTTACACACACACAGAGGCTAAAACTAAAGCATTTTCTGTCGTGTTACCTACAAAAAAAAAAAGATTTTGCTTATATTCTCATAACACTGAAAGATGTCTATGAGTACTTTAGCCACCAAACCTCAAGTAAGTTTTTTTTACTTTGGAATATAAAGCTATCCAGAATGCTAGTCTATCCATTACCTATCCCCTTTCAACCTGTACGAGACCAGCACGGGATGCTCAGACTCAAGGTCATCACAGTGACTGAGTGCAGACTGAAACTTTTGTGACGTGCCATCATTCTGAATACTATTTTAAGTTCACTATATTTTTTAGGACTACTAAACTGAATGCTGTCACCTTTCAAGTCACCTTTGTTCCAGCAAGGTCAGCCATTACTGACAGAAGCTGCTTGAAGTTTAATTGATTTGTGCTTTTTGATATGCACAGGCCCTGGTCCTGGACATAGAAGCCTTGCCTTTGCTGCTGCACAACGGTTGTTCTCCAGACTATCCTCCATTGCAAAGGCTCCTCTGGCCTCCCTGTAGCCTGCTGGTCTCTCAGGCTCAGAAGCCTCTAGTTTTAATAGCATCTAGATGACTTTCTCTGAAACCTTGATTCAGTCTAACACCCAAGGGTATTAACTCCATGCAAATGCCCAGTAATGCTGTAATATAAGCACAAAAATAAAATTCACTGAAAGCACAACAGACTGAGTTCTCAGCTACCAGCTCAGAGTCTACTGAGGGCAAACACACAGTTCAGAGAGCACCTTAGTGGTTAAGGTCATTAACAACTATTTTTTCCTGAAGTTAATGAACAGAAGCAAACATCTTCTGTAGAGTTAATGCTCCCAGGAAATGCCCTGAGTCATGATCATTACTGTGATTTACATTCAGTATAAATGCTTTCCATTCAATTTATAGCATTTTCTACCTCAGCATCTCAGGATGCCTTACAAATATAACAGCATTCTTATTCCTACATCTTAAGAAGATGGAAATTTTAAACAGAACGGGAAATGAAGTAACATAGATCACAAAATATTGTAGTACAGTTAGGTGCAAAACCTGAATTTTCTTAGTTATATCTAATCTTGGGAGGTTTTTTAGAAAGGCTCTTGTTCACATTCTCATTTCTCCAATTAGCTTTATACGTGCACTAACATTATGCAGAAGACAAGTTCAATTTCACAAAGGATTTTACATTTGATTTGCTCTGTAAAAAACATTTCTTTCTGTATCTACTTTTATAATAAATACAAAAACGAAATATAAAAATGAAGGCATTACAAACTGAAAGACAAAAACATTTCATCCCCATATGTTCAACTATTTTTCCTGGTATTCTCCCAAAACCAGATTCCAGCTAAATTTATCAAATCTCATAAGAGATTTTTATATCAGCATAACTAAATGTGGTTCCATCTATGTTTCCCTGACCAGTGTGAATGGCAGTATGATACTTTTAAGCAGGTGAAGCCCAAAGAGATGAATATGGGGAGAAAGATACTTTACGAGTAAATATACCCTGATGGACGCTAGCTCTTCACACTTGAACGACAGATATTAGAGACATTGTAGATTTATTTTGTTTTAAACATCAGCTCAGTGCTCACCAGTACTCTGAAAGGTGAGTAGGAATTTAGGAATGCATATGAGTAAACGATGCTGTAATCACAATAGTGTAAAAGCATGAGGAAGACAAGGCATAAGGGCAGAGACACCATGTGTCTAAGTTTGAGGAGTAAGTAAAGACTCAGGTACTTAGTTTTCTCTTCAGACGAAGCACAGATTTCTAAGTTAAACAGAAGTTAAGATCAGCATCTCTGAATGTTACTAGACACATTTATCAGTTATACCTGAAAAAAAAAGATAAATTCTACATGTGGAATTAGAAGAAAATATTAGTAAGAAGAGAGGATATGACATGGTTATTCCTATAGAAAATGTAGGTAATTTATTTAAAAAGTTAGAAAAGAAATAGAGCACAGCATACCTCTTAAATACTACATTCAATTCTTGTCATTGCCTCAAAACACACAGGGAAGACACAAGAGAGTAAAGGGAAAGCAAGATCACGTGAGGTGTAAAATAACTTCCCAAGAAAAATAAATAGAATAAGACTCAATCTTAAAAACAAAAGTACTGAAGGGTGCATAACAGAGACTATAAAAATAAACACAAAAAGTGTAAAGGAAATGCATGGGGAATTACTGTTAATTTTTTCCTCACAATGTGAAAACTTAAGGAAGAAAAAAAAAGAAATCAAAGGAAGATCTCTTTCAGACAAAGGTGTTGCCAAACTCATTGCCACAAGAATTTGTGGAGGCCAAAAATAAAAACCAGTTCAAACAAGAGAATGGACAAAATTTGTCCATGTGTTTACATGGACAAATTCATGGAGAATATAGGCAAAGGTGGTTATTAAACATAGTTTTCAAGTTTTCAAGCTGCTGAAGCTGAGAGAATGTAAAACCTCAGGGGAAGAACATTGTATTATAGTCCAATTAATGTATTTCTACCCAAGTATCTGCCACTGACCAGTGTTACACAAAGGAACTCTCCGCTTAAAAAAAAAACCCAAAACCATAAAAACGCCAACCAAAAAAACCCATGATACATATTATTAGCTCCATTTTCTGAAGGTAGAACTCCTACGTATATCTCATAGTTGGACTTATTATTACAGATACTTTAGACTGAGAGTAGTCTTTATGACAAACAAATTGAAAGTACATATTATTGTACTGACCATAAGGAATGGGACTGACAGTAACTATTTTGTCATATTGGCAGGACTCAATTTATCCAAAGCCTTCAGCCACTTAAAAGAGATTAGAACAAGTTATGATTTACTTCTAGCATTTTCAGAAACCTGCCAAAAAGACTTAAATGATGTAGCAAATGATCTGATAGCTCTTGTAAAAGCTCCACAAAGATCCATAGGAGATAAAGTATAGAAAGATATTTCTTTTCTGTTAGGGAGATCAACTAGAACACTCAACTCCTTCAGGTCACAGGAGAAACAGCATTAGGTCTGTAGCACATTCATGATCTTTCTTTGGGATGCAGTCTTTGAGCATGAGTGAAATATAGTCAATATTGTCACATTTTGATTGCTCAGGCACATTAAAAACAGTAGTGCAATTGAGAGACATGACTGTCAGAAGTACCAGGATTCAATTAGTCTTCTGTAGTTCTAATTGTACAATACCTTGAAGGTCCTATGTTTTTCTTAAAAAAAGCTAGTAGAGAGTCACATGAATTGCCATACCATCACTCATATTTTGCCATAAGCATACTACAAGCATAGTAGTACAAGCACAGCAACCTACTGCATCTCTGTCAAAGTCTCATCTGTATATAACCATTTTTTATCTCCTCACCTGTCTGAGGCTTGTTTTCCAGTAAAAAGAAAAGACCAAGAATTTTCTAAGACAGGGAGAAATAACTCTTCTCTAGTACAATCTTTACAAGAAACAAGAAGAAGTTAATTAGCCCTCTTATAAGTAATTAAACCTCTAGCAGGATAGCTGATCATCTGTGCATGAGGAATCATTTCCAACTGCCTGCTTTCCTTGAGATTTTAAAGGCTGCCAACCCTCACCTAGCAACAGCTCTGAACCACTGACCTTCCCAAAGTCATGACTAGGTAAGGCTAGGCTAGTCAATGCCCTAATTAGTTACAGCTGCTCATAGTTCATCAGCTGTAGGTGGTCAGGTGCAGATGAGCCTAGTTAATCTGTGAAGTAAACAGGTACAGCTGGGTTAGACAATGAACAGGATTTTGCCAACTAGGCACAGCATGGTCACTTGGGGCTGGGAGGATCGGTGATTAGAGTGACTGCTCCTGTTTTGATTGTTTTGGAAACACACTCATAAGTAAAACTAAAATCCCAGGGAACAGATTTTCTGTGCTTAGTTTGAGATTACAGTTAAATTCCCTCTTTTCTGGATTGTGGCTAGTGAACTACACTGGACCACAATGAAATAAAAGATGACCTTCAAGAGATGAATAAAAGAATAATAATTTCTATGATACGCTCCCAGTAAGAATGTTGAAAAGTTACACAAAGCCATCATAAAAACTCCACTGACACGAGACTGACTGATATTAGTGTATTATACACAAAATGCTTTTTAGGTACCAATTACAATCAAGTATTGAAACAAAGTCTTAGAAAAAACAGGCTTTATTCTGATGTTCACAGAACTATTTTGGTTTTCTGCTTTGACATAGTCTTTTGATTTTCACAAGAAATCCATCCAATAAAAAACTGAGTAAGATGGTTATACGAGCTTTATGCTTTTCAAATGAAGGATAGAAAGTAAAAAGGAGGAGCCTGACTCAGCTTCTACTTTTCTTGCTTTCTATTAGGAAGATTATCCTTCTCACCTCTCCCAGTAGAGACAGAAGAAAAGTGACATACAATAAATCACTGCTTGGAGAAACAGTTTTTCATTTATATGCTACAGAGCCTACAGCCAAGCTGAGTATACTGATACAACCATATTTGCCTATATTTTAAAAGGTCACATGGAAGGGTAAGATGTCAAACCTTATATTCCAATACCTACAGGGACAATTATAGAGGAAGTTAGTATATAAGAATAGTAAGAAAAGCTTAAAAAATTACCCTTAACATGTCTCCCCTCTTATATCATCTCTATCCTAAATTTCGTGATGTGGATAAAGTTTTAGAGTGGTATAGCAAAGAAAGCGATCCTTCCTCTTCTGGAGCTGAGGTCTCTACTGGTGTTAAATATATAAAGAGGCGGCGGGCGGGGGAGGAGAACAGAAGAGTAAACCCTCATTTTATATTCTGCAGAAATGATATTGTTTCTAGAATTATTTTATAGATACTAAGCAGGCTATATAAAAAGCTTAAGGAGTATAAATAAAATTCTGTTTTTATGAAGGGTTTTATCTTCCAAAATCATTACTTCATTAGTTTTACAAAGAAATTAGTTGGCCTTGTCTTTTAAAAAGAGAATTCTTTCATTACCTGTGTTTAAGCACTTCACCTGATTCTCGTCTAACTCATATCAGTTTATATCATTAAAACATGATTAACTTCAAAAGTCTGGCTTGTGATTTGCACAAGGAGAAAAATGTAATCTCTTACATCTTTGGGTGAGCATCAAAAGACTTTATTTGGTAGGACAATTGCCAAAAAAAAAAAGAGAGTTGCTGTTAATTGATCATCTTAAGTTTGTAAGAACAGTTATGTATGGATTTTGTTACTGAGTTTGTTTTCATGGATCTCCAAAAGTAAGCAAGGTGTATCCCAGGATTATATCAAATGTAATCTTTATCTCAAAATCACATACATCTAGATTTAACACTGAATTACATAACTGGCAACATGCGGCATACAGCTAGATCTAGCCTGAACAAGTCTGGAAGAATTTTCAATGACAATTAAAAACTACATTTTTCTATTAGGAGTATGACACTAGTGACTCTTAAATCTAGTGGTTAAGGCACTCAGCTGGGAGGGAATAAGAAAACTTTTTCTCAGGTTAATTTTATATTCAATACTCAACAGTAATTAGATAAGCAGTACCTGGACCCTCCATTCTCAGTTAGATGCCCTAACCACTACAGGACAATTAAGCTCTTTTTTGTTTCCTCTCGTTCCAAATTCACGTATTTTTTATTCTTTGTTGTGCTATGACTTAGCTTCAAAAGGAAGGATGTCCTGTAGCTGGAGATGTGGGTGTCAGTCCCCTCAAACCTAGGCAAAATTAGGCTCTTTATGGGGTCTAATCCACGAAACCTGTCTGGGAAAACCCAGGAAGTGTTTTTCCTATCCCATAGGCTTATGTTTCAACCATAAGATTAACTGCTGATTTCAAATTTCTGAGACAGTCAATTTCTGTCATGCAGCTGATCTTCTTGCTTATTGATATCAGCTTAACTTTCTTTCCTAAGGGAAGTATAAAATTTGGGTATGCGTTTAGCATTTGTTTAATCCGTAAGTAGTTATTCTGCAGCACTGCAACCTTCTAACTCTTTTTCTAAGGTTAAGAATTTGAACTGTCTACTTCTATAATAAACATTAGTTCATACAGGTGGTTACATGCAGGTCAGAAAGACTTTTTATGTGCATAGCTGATGATCAGTGGGAGAGAGGATATTCGTAATCTGGCATGAATTGATTTTCTAATCTGTGATTTAGAAAGCAAATTAAATCTGAAATTATGTCCAGCATAATTTCAAGTTGTTTTCTACTCCAAAGCTTAAACTGACATTATTCAGGCTAGTGCCACTGTTACACAGTAAGTAATAATCTCAGCAATGCATGTTTAGGTGATTTAATCAAACAGTATCAATTAAGATATGTAATTGATGCAATTCATATTATTTTATCTGAAGTGATGCTATATAGGAATGAACACAATTTTTCTTTGCTTTCTGTGCTGCTGAGAATCTCGTAGTCATATAGTCCAAGGCAAGTGCAATTTTGCTTATTGGACTATTTATATAAAGTAATAGCTATTCTGTCACTACCTCATTTTTTTAAGTTTACAGAGTTTAACAGTCCTTTCCCAGTACCCATATCATGTGCAGAAATAAAGCCCTCTTCCTGGAACAGTATTGCCAGCTTTTAATAGCCACATTTAATCTTTGTTTAACAAGTAGTATTCCAGAAAAATTTACAAGTACTTGTCAGAAAACATTGCAGGATCTTGTTACATTATTAGAGCTTTATATTGATTAAACACATGGTCAGTAAAAGGTGTAATAAAACAGCTGTCATTATAAAATGGAGCTCACAAAGTAAGCTACATCCTTTTGCAATTCTTATTTTATTTAAGAGCAGCTGATTTCACTTTCATTTATTTGTTCTACTCTCTGTATGTGAGCTTAGTATAGCATTTTAATTTAAGAATGTGACATATTGTTGTAACAGCTCTTAAGCTGCAGGACACTAAGAAGCATTGTGCTTAGCAAAAATTACGACATTGGAAACAAGTATTGGTCCTGTTCATGAAATCTGTTATAAACATCACTGGATTAAATATTAAACCACAACATAGTAGTTTAGATTATGCTAAACTTTGTAAATAGTCTGATCAGGAAAATGGACTATTTATGTCACTCAATGTCACAATATGTTTTCTTTCTAAAGTTATTATAGTTAATGATGGAAATTAAAGCTGTGCACTCCTCAAAGTGGATTATTAGCCTATCAAAAGAATGAAGTAAGCCAAACAGCATAAATCGTTAACACACATCTATTCTATCTAGATAAAAAGATGAAAATAAAGAAACTATTTGTCATTTAAGAAGGACACAAATGATGTACGCTATGCACATTAAACAGCTAAGCTATTCGATAATGTGCCATTAATAAATAATTTAAATTATTTTGCTTACGTTATATAAACAACACTTGCATTATAGGAGTGAAGAACTTTCATATTAGTGAAAGAAAAAATAATTTTAATCCCAGACTATACAAGAAAGTACTGTGTTTTAGTGGCAAGGGCAAGGGTACGAGATATGCCTCTCTGCCCGTATGATCTTTAGCCTAGGTGTTGCCACAGGCCATGTCCAGGTAAAATCAAACGCAGATCAGATGGCATGCCAGGCTACCATCCACCAAGCAAAGCATGGTGGGACAAGAAACCATATTGTCCTTCACAGCAGCGCTCAGGAGCAGGGTTTGTTAGCTGCAAGCCTGCACTGACATGGTTTTATTTCTGGACCAAAGCTGGCCTCCCTGCATGGCGCAGCATGGCAGGATGCAGGCCCACCAGCTCCCGTTGCCACTGTTGAAGGGATCTGCCCGCTGTCCTCCAGAATGCAGAGTACAGGGGGGTTTCTGAAGCTCGCCAGCCTTAGCACTTTCTTACTTGGGTCACACTTAGCATAACCGGGCAAAGATGTAATATGCTCTGAGCCTAATCAAACTTAATCAGGTCTAACTGGCACCTCAGCAACTCTAATAAATTCCACAGTTTCTGGTTTTAATGATTTTTCTAAAGCTCTGTCTTAGAGCTCAATTTTCTTAGTGTAAGGAGCTGTATAGTGAAATACACACAGACTGTTGAAGCTGGGCAAAAATGTACAGGATTTTCAAAGCTGAGTTCAACTCTATAACGAAAAAGAGGCTATACCTCATTTATTTCATTTTAGTGGTGCAGCCGCGTTTTCCAAAATAGTTGTTTCTTTCCCTTAACACTGTCAACACCCCTGTAAAATCAGGTGTGGAAGCAAAACTGGACTGTTTCTCAATGTAGGGGGGGTTTTTTGTGTTTAGAAAATACCCCAAGCTTCTATAATTGCCAGTAGATGAAAAAAACCCAAACAAACCACCACACAAAACCCCAAACAATTACAGGATTCCTGCCATGGAATACTATGTTCCTTCCATTAAAAATAAAATTTTATTTATCCAGTATATTCTTTTTCCCCTTTAAGATGTAACTATACATTCTTGCATTATGCAAGATATTATGGTGCCTGAGTAGACTTTCCTTCTCCTGCAAGATCAGCTATTCTACATATCTTTTTTTTTATAAAAAGTTTCATTGGATATGAGTAGGAATTATAGCATAACTGCTCAGCATGACCGCTTTGGACCCTACTTGTTGTCTACGCTTTTGAGATCCAAGTGTGATTTTTTAAAAACTGTAGAAACTGCAACAGTTTCTTGTCATTAGGTTATTTTTCCAAGCCTAGAACAAAGAATTATGAATTTCAAATCTCTCTCTTTTCAATCCAGTGAGCAGTTGTGGCTGCTTTTTCATGTAAACTAAGACTGCATGTCTTAGTTGGGGCAGACTTGGTGTATGTTTTTCTTCCCCTTCATCTGCTCCTAATAGATCTGCCCCCCCTTCAAACATTAGTCTCTCAGAAAAGAGCATTGCCTTATTACATCTTTTGTTTCTTCATTAACTCCATCCAAGTGACCCCTTGAGTATTGTAAAAGCTTATCATCTATTTCCTAATTGAATCAAAGTGAAACCAGACAGCATACTGCATACAAAGAGTCAGATCTTTGATGATTCCAAAACAAAGCAAATTTGAACACTCCAGGATTTAGCTGTGTGTTAAGACTAAAAGTACAAATTTGATTATCCGCTCCATGGTTGATGGGAGCAAACAGTTCCAAATCAATGCTATTGGAAAAGGCTACAACAAAACTCAATATTCCCTCCCAAGACTTCCCCCTCTTGTATTCGGTATCTACAAGAATCCTCATATTTTTTGTTCTAAAGTATTTAAAAAAAAAAAAAAGCCTAAAATGTCAAAAAACCCCCACACCCTGATTAGAAAAGTAGTTTAAATCTCATTATTTCATATATCTGAATCTTCTATTCATTTGGTAATCTGAGGGACATCTAACTACTCTACTGGAAGAGCCAGTTTCAAAGAAATTGAAACGTACATAAGAGAATGCACACAAATCAGTCTTTCAATAAATAAATCAAACACACTAGCAACTGCTAATAATGAACCATGCTTAGGAACTGTGGTTATTTCAGTATTACACACAAAAAAGGCTAGGAATAGAATCTGGTCATAGAAAATATCCTGTTCAACTTCTTTTAAGATAGCGATCTTACAAAGATATAAATGAAAGCAGATTTTGGCCTGTAGCATATACTTGCATGCAGACATAACTTCATAGGATAAGCTGTTAGATTAGAGGATGAAAAATCGTTTTGCTTAACTGAACTGGAAATGATACACTGTGCATAAAGTAGCTATTTATAGATTACATTTCCTTTTCAAGCAGTTTGGTGGCATTTTTAATTTACAGAAGCTATAACATTAATTGTAAATATAAATAAGAGCAATGCTGCTATCATAACAAGAACTCTTGGCCTGTAGCTCACTTACACATTCTCTTGTGCCTCTGCAGAGAATGAAGAACTTCTTTTCCAGCTATTTATTTTGAATTCTTAATCCTCAGTATGCTTGGCAGAAAAACTGAGAGAAAAGAACGGAAAGGGCATGGAAGGTTGCAGTTAATCCAAATATGAGGGGAATTGTTTTTGTTATTTATTGTTCATTGCATTAACAAAATTTTGTAAAGCTAGGACAAAAGGAATTATTCCTGCTGCATACTTTTTGTCTTCTAAATATTATAGAAGCAAAAATGAAAAATCATTTAATATGTGATAGATTGTAGATATTTTCTTTGAGTGAAAAACCTATGGATTTATAGGTTTAGATGGCACTGGTGAATTTACATTGACCCTGTATCATGTGAAAAAGTTGGGATTCTGACAAGATTTAGTTCTTCTGATTTCATACAACTCGAATTTTTTAAGTTAAATGGACCATCATCTGCACGAAATATGTCCTACAACAGGTATTAGTTCTAGTGACATGTTTCACTTTGCACCTCTGTTCATCGTAAATGAATGAGACAGTACATTTCATTTGCAATATCTGTAACTGGACTAAAAATTAGTAATTTTCTGCATGGTTTAGAGAGGAATCTGGTAATAGTCTAACAAAGTGAGTAAGAAATCTTTGTGAGACTTTGTCATCTCTATAACAATCTGTTTATTTTTAAGTATGAAGAATTAATGTGATAATAGAGATCCTAAGTTTTGGCTAAAAACTATAACTCTTATTACAACTACCATTCCTTTTGCACAACATATACATCAAAGAGAAAAAAATGAAGATGACTTTTGCAGCCTTTTATTTACGCTTTTCTGCATTATAATTATTTTCTACCTTGAGGCACTCACTGATAGAATAAAATGGCTCTCATGGAAGAACTTTATTTTGTATAAGGAAACCACAGTTTGCAGACAGACTTTGTACAGTACCTCTGACATAGCGATAGTTGCAGTAGTCATATTTAATCTCAGTTTTCCTGTACTGTGGAAAATAAGTATGAGAAACATCAAAATAAAGTCTAAAAAAGCCCATTGTGAGTCAACATTCTGCAAATTGGGATTTGATGTATATTTCTACCATGTAGACTGACCATCACTGAAGTAAAATTTTTTATGAGATTCAGGTAATTCAGATAATGCAGAAAACAGTCAAACAAAATAATTAAATGTTACTACAGTCCTTTCCTTTCTCTTTGTGACCCATATATTATTAGTATATACATCATTTTAATTGTAGCAGTGCGTAGGGCTTTAGCCATAAGTAGGACTCCATTGTGCAGATTGTGGCATAAATGCAGAACAAATTAATTGTATTTTAAATATCAAACACTTGAAATAAGTTGCTCCAGGATGGAGTCAAAGCATAAACATGTTGCCTGATGTATTTGGTGAGGTTTCATTACAAACCATCAGAACCTTTGAAATAACTAGAGATAAGAGATCAGTGTGTGAATACTTGGAGGGCTGGGAGTGCTGCCAGTTCCCATGGATGTCAAGTCATGTCCTTTGCCATGCACTACAGGTGTAGCTGAATACAGGGCATAGCAGAAACCCTGGTACACTAAGGAAACAAGAGTCCTGGAACTACTATAGGTACAGAATCTTCAACAAATAAGAGTGTCTAACTCTGCATGAGGACCTTAGACAGCTATTTCCTGTCTTTGTAGGTGCTGCATTAAATCTCAGCTTATTTGTCTACTCTATAAAAGGAGGTATCCACTGGCATTTGGGTACCAAAGTCTACATGTTTTACAATTGCTAGGGCATTACTCCCTTGACCTTAGGAAAAAGGAAGGGTAACTATTGAGGTTGCAAAGGTTGTTTCAGTCTTGAACAAGTAACAGCTGCAAAAAAGTTCACAGCTGATTTGCAGACCAGAGGCGGATAGAAGAAACATTCCTTTCTTTGCTCTAGTGTTTGGGATAAGTGCTGAAGTTGAGCACTAAATCCAGGATTTACTCTTTGGTCACTGGGTACACATAAGCTGGTATGAAATGCTGACCTGCCTCTGGAAGACGATGACCTTGGTTTGCTACTGCCTGATTCACAAAAAAAGATTTATTATGATCAAATTTGGCAACACGAACAAGACAAAAAACTCTGGTGATAAGAAAAGCTTGGTTGTGCTGTTTTTCAAGCAAGATACATGGGAAGAAGAACAATCAAAGTCTATCCTAGCTAGCAAAAAAATCAGCTTGCAACTGGCAAAAGAAGTCTGAAGAATAAACAGGACCTGTACAGCTCTTCTGAGCTGCACATTACTGTCTGCTACCAGGAGGAAGATAATTCATCACGATAAAAACAAACATGCATTTTAAACTTGCTTGGCAATAAGGATGTTCTTATTTGCATAATGATGGTTATTTGAATATGATGAGAATTTGCCTGAGCGAGACTCAAGCTCAAACACATTCAGATGTGATACAGTCTGTACAATTTTCTCAAGGATTGCAATTTAATACTATTTATCTAATGAAAGAAAAATAAATATTGGCTGTAACATCCCATTATGCTTGAGAGCTGGTTTTAAATTACACTTGAATAAAGTAACTGAGTGTGGGATGTTTGCATTTCCTCAGGGAACGGTAACACTTCCCAAAATGGTGAAAAATATCATCCTTTTCTGAGTAGCCTTTATCTCAATAAGAGGACTGCCGAGATAATATTACCAAAGTGGGGCCTGTTGCACTTTCAACACTGAATATCAGCCATAGCAGCAATGAACCAAACAGCATTTCACTAATATAAAACAATATCAAAGAGTCTTAAAGCCATGTTTCAAAAAAAAGACTTAGAGTATTTAGAAACTGGTAAATAATCTTTGACAATGTTTATATTAGAAATTACATACAAATTTTAACAAAGAGGAGCATTGGTCACTGGAACCATTTAGTAAGGAAAACTATGGACGGGACATTATTTATTACATTCTTATTAGTTCTGATACAGACATTTCTGAGCTGGAACCAGCTGTTGCACAGTTCTTGTCAGGTTTACATATATTCATATATAAGTGTGAAAAAAGATCTGTCCCTACAACGGGAAATAATGCCATTTACGAATATCTTTAAATTTCGTACTTTCACTTCATCCAGACATTGTGACAGCCTCTATGACACAGGACAATCTCCAATTTTATTTCTGAACATTCCTAAAACCTTGGTGAGGTACAGTTCCAAATCATAAATTTGCCATTCAAACTCCGTATCAAGTACAAGAATTTTTGATATTTTATTGTAGGAAAACCTCTACATTGTTTCAGGATATTGGATGATACTTCTAGTGAGAATTAAAAAAATTTCAAGATTTTCAAAAGCATATCGCAATGGGAAGCACAGACGTGGATAAACTGGTGTTGAATGTGTAGTCACTTTGCAATAGACATACCTACATATAAGTCCACCAAATCAAGCCAGCATCTGGCTCTTGGTAATTTTAGATGTCAAAGTGTTTTTAGCAAGGATGCGATTTGCTGATTGCAGAGACATATATCTGTCTTGCCAAACCTTAAATGCCATAAGACTGAATTCTGTGCTGCAGATGCTGTGGATAATTAACTATCAAATCCATCCATGTGAGTGAGATTATTTTATTTGTGTCTTCAAAGGAATAAGAAAAAATTATGCCTAAGCTTAGTTCAAAGCTGATCCTGCTCCTATTAAAGTTTATGGGTTTCTTTGCTGCTGAAGTTAACCTAAAATGACTTAATTGTTCTAATTATGTCTTGAACAAGACTGTCAAGAAAGCTTTGTTCTTGTAAAACAAAAAGTGTTCTTGAGAAACAGTTGAACTACCTGAATCTATAATCTTGAAAAGCTTATAATGCATCTCTAAAACAGAAAAGGATGCAAACTGGTGTTTTTATTGCAATTCTAATAAAGTGTCATTTGTAAAGTTAGACAAATTAATTAAGTGGATGTTTTTAAAGTTTTTTTTATGATGTCTTGCTCTTCTCCTTCTGAACTTCATCAACTTCCACTACAATCTTCTGCTGTGAGTCTACCACATCATAGAAGCATCTACAGCTCTGATTAAAATCCCCAAAACTTTAACGGAAAGTTGCCACCCATTTCAGTGTGCATTGACTGAGGCTGCCATTCTGCCACATGTACATGTCTTTACAGCAAATCATCTCAAATGCGATTATCACTTCAGACCTGTTGCCAGAAATTCTGGCTCCCTCCCTCAAAGCTATGGTTTTCTGTTACTTTTATGTTAACTTAGTTCATCAAGATCAGCAAGCAGGTCATTAATAAAGATAATTACAATTACAAACCCAGTCACATTTCAGAGAATTAATTTGCAAAATGTGGCATTATCATCTAATATACAGAATAATTTAGTATTATATAAATCCACTTAGTCAACTCAAGCACATTTAAAAAATGAAGACAAATTTCTTAACATCTAGTGCCTCAGTACGCTAATCTTTTTGCCTAAGCTGAGCCCATTGGGTTTCTCCACCATAGTGCACAGAGTTCATAGCTTTGTTGGCAATTAAATTTCAAGAAGACATTTTTATCAGTTTTTACAGTTCAGTAGTGCCATTATTAGAGTCGTTATCCTTGCCGTTACCTCTAGAAGAATTGAAGGAAATGGAATTTCACTCACACAACTTGATAAATCATTTGATTAAAAAGAAGGGGAGAAACGAAGATGAATTCTTCCTCTTACAGTGGTGCACCAAACAGAATGCCTTGCTCAAAAGACAAGTCTGACCAAGAGTGTTGGGAACATTTGAAACTACAGTTTTAGTTAACGTGATGAAATAGAAGTGACTGTAACCATAAAGTGGGTGAGCACAGTTTAAATAATAATTTAATAGGACAGCCTTACCTGTCTGTAAAGTAGCTTGTGAGTTAATCTGTTTATTTATTTAGTCACACATGAGTGGCCAGTCCGCACTTACAGGAACATCAGTTCCCATTCGCACTGTGATGCATTTTAAAGCTGGAACTTTAATGTTTTCCACAACATGTTTGATGGACAGCATATATGCTACCTTTCTCTTGCTAACTCCTAAAATCCCATATTGCAACTTTGCCAGCATACCCTACACTTACCATGAAAAAAATTTAGAAAAAAATATTTAATATAAACCTCCAAACTATATGGAATCTACTAAAATCCAAGGGTAACAAGTACTCAGTTTGCTAAGATTATCTCAGCACCTCAAATACACTTTACCAACTCCTAAAGAATTTTCTTACATGCTCATGTAAGACAGAAGAAATAAGTCAGTTTTACTGCCCTGCCATTTGAAAATATCAACACTAAAATAAATTTCAGAGAGCATTATGCATACCTGAATACTAGAGAGCTGCCTTGCGAACAATAAGTGGTACAGAGAACTTCAAAGGAAACAGGAAGTTATGCCTAAACGAAGCACTCGTACAATTGTTATTAAATGGCCAAAATCTGAGCGGCGGCACTATTTGGAGCTTCAGCTATTTGTGTATTCAGGAGTTCGCTGGATTCTAGAGGCTTCCAGCGCTGAGTTTGAAAGTAGCTTGTCTCTGCCTCTGATGGCAGCAGGCCTGGATCCTAGTTGATTGACATTAGTCCAGCTATATAGACCTCAGTGGAGCTATACTGAGTTACACCAATTAAGCACCTGGCCATGTGTCTCCTTAAGGATTCAATTCTCAGCTGCACAGGTAGCCAGCCACATGCTGACTTGAATAGGCATTTCTTCTGCCTGTTCAGCATTTTTATTTTCATATATCCTTAAATATTCCTACCAAATGAGCTCTAGTTTTGCCTCTTCTGTGTGGCAATTTTTTGTGTTTAGGACTCTAATACCTGTACCACAGATTTACATCCCATTTGGTAATCAGGCCCATAACGTAGATACTATCTTTAAGTTTGAGTTCAAGCCTTCCAGCCCAGGCTTCCTGCTAAGTTTTCTCAGGGTATAAACAAATTATCACAGGAAAAATTAGGGGGAATGAAGGGATAAACTACCTTACACTTACTAGAGGCTCAAGGGGCAACACACATCGTAATTGCAATATGTAGTTAATGGAAGTCATGATCCTTGCCTAGCATGCATAGATGATATGATAAAACAAAGAATTTTAATATCTGGCAACGCTGTCTGCCAGTGTCAATCATAGTCATCATGATTTTTAACTTTCCATAGCAAAGCAATCATTGAACCATCCAGATTTACTGTTCCACGAGAAACTAGATGAAATAGGGGTAGATAAGAAATAAATCTGAATGGCATTTATGTCTTCACAAAGGTTCACAGATAAACAAAGCAAGGATATGTTCATGCTGCATAGGGAGAAGTTAATCTGCATTCTCCCTTCCTCCATAGATATTGTTCAGTATATGACAGTTGCACAGAAACAGGAAAGAAGATAAAGCTCCTGATGGAGACTTAGAAGATAAAGATCTAATTGCTAATTTTGCACAAGACATTGAAACTATCTCATGTTTAACTTTCCCATCAGTGAAGTGGGCAACAATGCATCCATATCTCATAATCACATTATGAAGATAAAATTACTAAGCGGTAGTGTATACAAGTGGCTGACTTGGCTTGGCTGTATTTTTGTATGGATTTCTTGGGTGCAAGACAAAAAATACATGGAGTGTTGGGTTTGGTAGGCCTCATGTTGTACCCATAGCCCATGTGCAATTGACTCTTGAATGCAGAATTTGATGTGTCCAAAGTCATTTGCACAAGTGCAATAGTCCCAATGAATCCCATACATGTTGAAGCTATCACACATCCAAAATTAGAAATATTTTTTCTGTATATTTTGTATACATGCTTTTTTAACAAAATTAGCAGTCATATTTATGTTAATTTCTACTGTTTGCCTATGCTCTAATAAATACAAGCATCAAACTACCTCACGGATACTAATATTTTTCATCTGACATACAAGTTAAAACAATTAAAATCAGGTTAAAGGTCAATTTTAGTGACATAAATACCTCTGGCATCCTAGCAATTTACCTTCTACCATCTCTCATCTGTCTTTTACAATCAGGTCTCTCTAGCCTTCTAAGCAACCTACTCCCCTGACATCTGAATCAAACATTAAATAGTGTTTCAACAGACTACTTTCCCATGAGATTTTTTAAAGAGCAAATTTTTCATTTAATTTGGCATGCCTCTCAAATTTTCTGTTGTAATTCACTTCCATTTTCCTCATAGACTTATAGCAGAATGACTATGATGGATCATGCTGATTTTGTATGTCTTTACAATAAATGAAAAGATAAGCCAAGTAAGGCTTTTTGTATTTCCCTAAACATAATACTGCTTAACACAGAAGGAAGTAATGCTTGCCAGAAGGTTTCAGAGAATTAAATCAAATGCTTCAGGTCATTATCTTCAGTGATGGTCATTGTTTACCCATCCTTTTTTTAAATTTCACAGGTACAGCAAAAGAGCAAAAAAGGCTGATCATGATCATGTCTCTTGTCGCATATTTTTAAAAAATTGTCTGTTTTCACTGAAAGCAAGAGTTATGATGACAAGTCAAGAGACCTTTGTAGGAAGATACCATGTCAGAGCAACAGTGCTTTAGATCAAGCCTTCTAATTAATTCTGTTATCAGAGAACCCATCACACCATCAAGGATTCATTGAACTCCTACATGTGGAGATAGCAAGACTGTTAACAAGACACCTTGTGCTCCCCCAGATGTTCATGTTGCAGAGCTCCATCATTAGACAGAATGAGTTTTGTGCTTATTAGCACAAAAGACAGCAGTCAGCTGAAACCCTCAGCACAAACTGGAGAGGAGCTGTTGTCTCTGCTAAGCCAGATGGGAACAGTTTAGACCAAACAGACCCGAGTTTGCACAGGCTGGTACCATGAGAACCAGCACATTGGATTCTGGGTCTTGTTTGATTATTTGAAGCTTCTTTTCTACAAAGGTTCTTCATTTAGATGCAATATATCTATCTAGGAAAAGAAAACTATATGTTCACTCAAATACAACTACACCAGTAATCAAATACACAGCTATTCCAGTTTTCCCAGATAATATTTTTAAGTTTTAAGCAAACAACAATTTCCTACTTCTCTAGCAAATTAAATTTCCAAATCAATCCAAGGACACTATGCATCCAAAGAAGAAACTTCTTATTCTGTTTTTTTTCAGATTTCTGTATATGTGTCTGCATCAAAATATTTATTGTCTAAAATGATTTGGTCTGCATGTAAGAAGGCTTGAGATTAAACACTGTAGCTGCTATATTTGAGTAGGATATGATCACTAACTTGTTTCTTCCCATGGCAGAAAAACTGAGCACTGCTCTTTGGAGAAATAACATTTAACATGGTGTTTAATGGGGTGGTTGTTCGGATTTTTTTCACCAGCAATTAGTGATAGTTCAGAGTTGATTCATAGGCTGGAAAAATAAGGATTTAACACTGCTGCAAAGGGAGATAATCTTCTTTTCTGATAAGCTGTTATCTTCATGGGAGTTTCCTAAATATTTATTACCGGTCTGCTGAAAGCAATGGAGTGAGTAAGTTTTACTTAATAGAAAACTGAAAAGACAAATGAGCCTTCTCTGAGACTGGTATGAATTCCCTAGCACCATTCAGGGTCAGAAAATGTTTGTGCAGCCAAAGACCAGGTGTAATGCAGGAAGGCAAAGAGCAATGTTCTTGCCTGCTTTATGAAAAGCAATGATAACACTATATATCTACCTTTAAAAGGTGGTGGCAGCGTGGACTGCTTTGTTCTTTCAGGTCAGCAATACAGATATACTTATGATATGTTTATTACACTTCTGATCCCAACAGAAATTTTGTTTTCATTCAAAAATAAGGAGTAGATTATTATTTGTATGTTACTGATAACCTACAACTGAAAGCACAGTCCAGATGAATCAAAGCTGCATGGAGATGAGGTCGTAATTACTTTAAACAGACTGTCTTAAATAGAAGGTTGTGTTATCTTCCATGAAGTAACCCTATCAACAAATCTTCTAGGATACCAGCAGCATGATTATATGTAAAGATCATACATCCTAGTAGAGTCAGGAGGTAAATTATTAGGATGCAATAGGGAAACAATCTTCTGCATAATTAGTAAGATTTATTTGGTGTGGGAACATGATAATACAGCTGTGTATAAACTTCCATCGATTTGCCATGTACACGTACCTTACTTATATCTTACTTAAGTATTTACTCCTAGTACAAATAGGTATCCCTGGAGGATAGGTAACTAACCAATTTACATTCCAAATTGGAATCTGAAACATTCTTTACAAACTTAAGAAACTTACAGAGCTAGATAAAAACTTTACAGAAGTATTCCCTTAGTACAATACCTAAGGTCATCAGACATCCTTGATATAGCACAAGTAATGACCTATAATTTGAAGCATTTTAAACTTGAATTGCATTTGCCTAAATTCAATAGCATTTACATTGGTGGGTTTCATTGTGTTTTTCCTGAACATTTCATAATTTGGCATGAGATCTCACACATCAGTGTTTATAGTATACATAGCTTTCAGCTCCTAAGGAAACTAGTAATTGTTGAATATTATTTTAACTACAAGGTTCTACTGCTGCCTCAGTGCTTCATAGCAGTTCCAAGTGACCGAAAACTGCCATTTGTTCATGTTTGTTACCAAGTGGCAAAAATCTGGGAAACCCCAAAAGTAATTGAACTCTGAGAACATTAATAAATATAGTAACAAATATACAAAATTAGTTCCATAGAATGGATATTGACATTGTTTAATATATAAATATACTCCCTTGAGAATTTAAAGAATGAATATCCTGAAATTTCAAAGAATCCTGGTGCTAAAGGATAGTATTAGACTCCTGCATGTGTTGGAGAGATTTTGCATTATGCTGAATACTTAGGCAAAAGAATAACAATGTAATAGATGTGTACAGTCCTGAAGTGTGTTCTCTAATTTAAGACAGCATCATATAAATGAAAAATTTGCTGTAGCATACATAGATTTTCACTGTGGCCAAATGATATCCTGCCATTGAACCAGAAATTCAGAGCTCATTCTCAGATTTTAAAAAAATACATCATACTGCCTACCATATGATAGAAAAAGCAGCTGACAGATAATGTTGCCTGAAGCCATTAAATTGATCAGGCCCTCCATCAGAAATGCAAGTGGGCTTAACTGCGTTCACAGACACATAGCTGGAATACAATTTGAAACAAAACAAGGATTTGAAAAGCAATTGCTAAAATAAATCCGCCTTCTTTACTAAAATTTACTGCTGTTGACTGCATCTTACAACTTCATACCAAACTATTTCTTCCTACATGCTATGCAATTTACAATTCTCTTCCTGAGCGGAAAAAAAAGACATTTTCTTTGCAGGTAAATACTATAATTCCTATAGGTATGCTCTAACTGTTCATATCTGTTATTTCTGAAGGTCCAATAAAATTTATGCCCTAAGTAGAGCACAGGTTGTGTGACACTGGATATCCTCACTAGAAGGTCTCTCAAACTGGGCTGCAGTGACTTTACATGTTACTGTCCCTTCCTGTACACGTCACAAGACATGACTACTAGCAAACAAAGAATGTTGTTTTGCACCCCATTTCAAATCTGTCTTCAGAAGGGGTTTAAGCTAAGAACTTGCATTGCAGTGGTTGAAAAGGGGGGTCACTTTATCTTTTGCAGGATGCTCAGATGAGAAAATATCCTCTTAAACCACTGCAGGAAGACTCAAATAAGTTTATATGTTAATGTCCCAAACTAGAACATCAAAAATCTTTTTCTAAACATAGATGTACTAGCAAAGCTAGTCTTTTGATACTAGAAAACTTGTTTGATTTGCTTACCAAACTGGCACAAAGCATAGGTGTCCAAACTATTTTCATGAGGAATATAGGCATCCCTATTGACAGTAGGATATAGACATACTCTTCTGTCACATGTGAGCAAAATGCTTACAGGTTCATATTAAAAAAGCAGCCCTGCATTCATAATCATGGTCAGAGTAGAATAACTTTGCTGTAGGGTTAGCTTTACTGCCCTAGTTTGGAGCTTGAGTGACATTGTAACACAAGTAATAACAACCTGACTTTAAAGTCTTATTTAGAATATTTTGCAAAAAATATTTACTTGCTTTCCAAACAGGAAATAATGGTTCTGTTTCAGAAGATATTTTGATACTTCAAAATGTAAGGCATGGACAGTGGTGAGGAAATGATCACAGCAGTGTTTCTGCATAATGAAGCAAAGTGTAACAGTTTGATTCTGTTGGGTTATGATTCACTGAAGCAGCTATAGATATAAAAATACTAGGCATTTTGTGGTAGCTTTTCCTTTCCTCACACTGGTTTATTTTTGCTCTGGGAATGCAGTATATTGGTGGCAATTTATATGCTAATGAATAAAGTGGTATATAAATTGTCTAACTGCATATTAATGAAGAACAAGGGAGTGTAAGTTATAATGCCTTTATGCAGTGGAGAGAGAAGCATTTTCTCACCAGCTGTTGATGTCTAGTTCTTGGACTGTTCTCTAAATGAAAATTCCCACAAGTTGCGTAGAAGTCAGGGAAACTATGGGAGCAAGACAGGCCTAAACTTAAACTGAACTGACTTCTTTTTGACTAAGATCTGACCAGAAATGCTCACTGAAAAGTAGGAGTGGCTGGCCTTGGCTTCACCGTTCACAAACCAGATCTTAGTCCTTAAATCTTTTAAGCTAGTGTTGCCGATAACAATTTGCTGCTTCTTTGTTCAACTGTTCTATCTGTGCTTGCTGGACAATTAAAAAGAAAAAAATTCACTCTGTAATCTTCTTCTCAAAATATTCACTAAGAGATTAATTAGAAATATTGCTCAGGCAATGTCTTTGATTACTATTTGCATTAATGTAGCATCTAGAGTTAATATACCCATTGTATTGGGTGTTATACACAGAAGAAAAGGAATGGTTATGTTGGAGAGAAGAGTTTATGAATGATCATGACCTTTTCATGACGCGGTGTCTTTTGTGTCCTCGTTCCCTACAGCACTGGAAGGCTCTATTAAAGCAGCTGTCATCTACTGTTGAATCTGTGTTTAAAAATTGAACCTCTGTGAGCAGGTCTTTGTCACACAAAGCGTGGTCCATGGGCAACTGAAGAAGCAGCATCCAACACAGCACCAGAATGGGGAACAATAAGAGTTGCAGCAGTTCAGTCACAGCACTGTGCTAGGATAGCTATACTGCTTTCAGACCTAAGCTTATACCTCTTCCAGGCACTTCGGAATGTGCGTATAAGACCTCAAGCCTGCAAAGGTTGGCACTACCTAAGGACATTCCACAGCATCTTCTGTTGCATAATGCAAATTCATCTTGTGCCTCCCATGCTTCAAATTAGTTTAGGGGAAATGGTGCACTTTCTGCCATCCCTTGGAAACAAAAATTAATCTCCTCTTTCCCTTCAGCAAGATATCGTTATTTCCCCTCGCACATGTCCCACAGTACAGCATTCCCCAAATAAAAGCACTTTGTGCTCCAAAACACAGCTACATGGGGCTGGCAGCATATAGAGATTTAGGGGTTGAAGAATCTCAAGGATTTGATGGCACCATCCCCACCGATTGTGCAGGGGGAATGCCTGACGTGGCAATTATCTCTGTAGTGCTTCAATTTGGTGCACCTCTAGCAATCATTTTTCACTGAGCTTAGGAAAACATGCATTTAAACTTGTATTTACTGTTTAATTATTAATATTGTGATTATTTAACTATTAATAATTAATTTAGCCTCACTCTTACAAAACAATTCTTTCATCAAGAGTCAAATCTGGTTCTTTTTGCAAACTGAGATGTTTTGACAAGCAACAATAAAAAGCTACTACCCATACATTATTTTTCATGAAAGAATGATGTAGCCAAGAACCTATGACCCATACTAGGTCATGCTCAGTGAGACATTTCTTGCAGGAATGGTGTAACCTTATTATTTTCTCATCTATTTTCTCAGTGCATGTGCCAGTCTCTCAACTGGTGCTAATTAGTTCCACTGTTGGACACTACTATATAGCTTAATGTCCCTTTCTTTTACTTTGCACAATACATTAGGTGCTTGAACTAGGATTTCACACATCCTGCAGAAAACTATTTTAGGACTGTATTTGAGGACAACAGCTAAAATTACACCTTTCAACAAGCATAAGCCTGGAGTCCACTACCACAATGAATATGTCTGCGTACGCTGGGGTGCCCTTTTTGGGGGTAACTGAAATCCCCAAGTCTTATTATTTTATTATTACGGTTGAATTCAGCAGAACTGATTCAGTCATGTCTCATACGCAGAGACATGATGACAACTTGAGCATTTTGCTGTTGAGCTAGAGGGGTTTATTCACATAGCACTATTTTAAGATAGCTCATCCATTATACAAGGAAAAAATAAATATTTTATTCATATTAAGTAATTTTTAGAGTCTGGTTGATGTTCTAGTATCACAGGATCTGTTAAGGTAACTAGATGGCATTACTTGTACTCCTACTGCCAAATAAAATCTGAGCATGCTTTCTCAAGCACCTTCTTAAATCAGAGAACTGGTGCCTTTATTGTCAATCACTCTACTTACTTACACTCATTTACCAAAAAAACCCAACACAGGTGCCAGCACACACAGTGAACCTCTGCTAAACTCTACCAGCTAACCCTGCTTTTCTCTCCTAATATTGAAACCTGCACTATAGTAAACATATGGCTTCACATTATTTGCCTTGGGGATCCGGGGATCCTATGAGTACGTGGCTTCAGACACTTACCGTACAAACTGAAAGGGAAAGGCTTTAGCAGTGTAAGTGTGTTGAATTTTTAAGGAAGCCTATGGGGAAACTATTTTATTTGAAAAAGAAATATGCTAATCCTTTGGTTTAAAGAGTTCTAGATTAGTCTGGAGAAATGGTAGCTGGTTAGGAAAAAAAAGATAAAGCAAAAAGAACATTTTTCCTTCTGTTATTTTCCCAATTAATTCAACACATGCATTGGATAAACACTTTGAATTGGATAAACACTTTCTTGACATCTTTCATCACTTAATTTCAAGGATTTTTCTGTATATTAAAATAATAAAAGAAGTTGGTCAATACACCTACCTTCTCCAAGGTAGGTCATTCATGACAGATGTTTGTCCAACCTCTTCTTGTGATCCTCTAATGATGGACACCATATAGCCTTCCAGGACAACTAATTCCAGGGCATTATGTCTACTACCATGTTAGCCACCAGAAAAAGACATCTAAGTCTCTTTGCTGAAATTTGCTTCCATTTTATCTTTGTCTGTTCACCCTAGACCTGAAGAGATTATCTCCTTTGTCTCTGTAACAGCAAAAAAGCATGACCTAGGGTGTCACTTGTTTGTAAGGACTGGTCTTGATTCCAGACTCTGTCACTGAACATTTTAACCCTATTTTTCATTGCTATTATAAGTCACTTCTAAATACACATCTATTTTCTCTCTTATGGACTGCCTTGCCCAAGACTTGACTAATCTTTTGAGCATAACACTCACACACTTAGTTCCTGCCTCATACTGCTTCACAGCTAAGTCTCATGTTCATGCACTGCAACAGTTTGCTGACCTCTCCTTTACAACACCAGATGCCAGGAAACTCTGTAGTTCTAATTTTGATATGATTCCTATTGCAATTACAGGGGCTCAAAATGTTATATTAACAAATGGCAACATTAAACCCTAAGACATGCAGAAAATGTGAGTTTTCCTGATTAAAGATTATAGTAATAGAATCCTCTGTGAACTTCTACTCATTAGGCAACAACCTAGAAAAACCTGAAAAAATGGGAACCTAACTTGTAATTGAATGGAACATGGCCTTCAAAAAGGCAATGACAAGTTTAGTGAACTGTTAATTGAAATGAAATCTTTATGGGGAAAAAAGATAAGGAAAGAAGAATGTGATGATTAAGATAGCTTGAAAAAGATATGTTTCTTTACTAAAAGTTCAGCTGCCAGAAATCTCAGGGCTGCGTAGTAACTGCCTTGGTTAAATCATGGGTAACAAAGGTCAAGTGATCTTCCAAAGCATGCTTTTATTTGTGGCAAAATAACAGACTGAATTCCAAGTATTTGACTTCTTTCATACTAATAATAAATCACTTTTTGAAAAGATAGTTAATATCAAGTTAGCTGGAAATAATTTGGATTCTAAAATCCTAGGTTTATATTTCATATTTCTCCTGATGTGAAAGACAACTTTGAGTGAAGTAATAAATGGAGAGGGGTTTGTGGGTTTTTTTGCAGTGCTTTTGCGCCCTGGTTTCTATTAATACAGTTGCAATCATGAAATTGATCTCTTAAATATAATTATTATTCTCTCTCAAGACTGAGACACTTGGAAATTGTTTCATTTATGCTGCACATCAAGAGAAAATGCAAATATCCTAGAAAATAATTACATGTCATCTGTGAGATACAATGACAATTGTATTGTTGGTAATGGTTATCTGTCATTTAGTAATGACATGATTGCATATTTTTTTCCAGAGAAACATCCACAGGAAAAAGCAGTGAACATGTAACTATATCTATAAGAGCTGTATATGATGCATAAAATAAAGAAAATGCTATCAAAATAGCATTTCAAACTGTTTCCTATTTCTTCTTCCTCTTTACAATTGTTGTGTTTACTTATTTTTATTTTTCCCTCGCTTAAAAGGGGAAAATGAGTTTGTGGACTTAATGTGGAATTAGGACCAAAATTTTGCCCTATGCTTCAAATGAACATTTAGGAAACCCTGTATGTCCTACAAGACTGTGCATGAAGTTTTGGAAAAAGACTGACTTCATCCTTTCATATGCAGCCTGGCTAATACAAATGTATTAAATAAATATTTGCCAGTAACAGAACCAATGCGGGAAAGTATTAAGTATGTTTAGATTAAAGGAATGAATAATGCCGTAGGACAGGATTACCCCTTACTTCAACTTAAGCACATTCTTAGCAGCTTTGCATAACTTTACAGTTGATTAAATATATCCTATATGGCCTTTATACTTCTTCTGGCTTTTGAAATCTCTACAACGCAGTATTTCTGAGGACCGGAGAAATGAGTGGGTACTGTGGGAGCACTAGCATCTTGTATCATGAAGGCAGATTTTTCTAAAACAGGATTTGGATATCCGAAGTACATTTTCTGCCTTTTGCCAGTATATCTGGATTGAACATGTTCCTTGCACTCAGTTTTGAGTCTGCCTCTTTGCTCAGAAAATGGTGCATAAAGGCTTCTTAATCACGACTAAACCAAATCAGAAAAGATGACCCTTTTACCCTATACAGATTCAAATGCTTTCCACTGCCTTTAAATATAATCCTTCATCATGCTGGTTCACCCTGACATCAGTTTCATTAGATGACCTGACATTTTCTTTGCTTCAGTTCATACCTGTTTTCTCACTGAACACTTACTACCAACCATTTAAAAGGAGAATATATTGTGAAACACCACCAGAAATTTGTTGGCTAATTATCAATATCTTTTTAGAACTCAGATCCCTGTTCGTTTCAGTTTTTCATTATTTAAAAATATTTTAATAAGTCTGGATAACCGATGGCAACCCTAGGAAGTTGTTTGTCACCTGTATATATTCTTTGGAGAAAGATATATAGTAAGAATTTTATCTGTGACTGACATTATTAAAAATACTGGGTTTTAATACATAACATGCCAAAATGTCAGATACTGTAGTTATTCCCTCTTCTATGTGCAGATTTAATACCACAATCCAAATATCATGTTTTATTTTATCTATACTAAATTCTAGCAGCTTGTGCATGTATTAGTTACACACATCTTTATTATTTATAACTCACAGTTTACAAGAAGATTCACATCTTTCCAACCTTCTGCTATTCTGATTTCTATATTATGGCAGGTGACAGGCATCTCTGGAAATCTGGAGTAAGCTAAGAGAGAATTACATGTAAAAACCAGTATCCTTCAATTGGAAAGGGAAAGGTCTGCTCCTAAAACCCAAGTGTTAGCATTGCATCTAGGTAACAGACCTGTGTAGGATGTGGAGAATCAGAAAATAATAAGTACGTTGCCAGACTGTGTGGCACATCACATGCACAAAATAGCCGCAGTCTGAAGAACTGTACAGGCAAAAATTATGGCCCAAGCGATGAAGACTTTTTCCTTAACAAGTGAGCAATAGGTGTCTCTCTCCAGGTGACAAGTCAGAGGTTGTCTGTAGGGCAGCTCATGAAAGAAAAGCTTAACACACTGTGCCAATGGTTACAGTAAGTGCTATTTAATTTTTATTTTTAATTTGTGTTTGCTGAAAGTAGGCAAAATTTAGGTAAGAGATGAAGCAATGTTTTCACCTCTTGTTTTTTTAATGTTTGGAGAAATCAATCAAGCTCTAAGGAGTTTACAGCTGCATCATTAGCAGGACTATCACATTTGTAAAACAACACAGCTTCATTAATTGTATGAAACAATTCAAACTAGTACAGCAGAAAAGCTTGTGCAAACTGAGTTAGAATTAATACCTGAAAAAAACTTTCCCTAGAAAAAGGTCTTTTCCAAGTCAATTTTTCTAGCTATCTTTCTGTGTGATCTTCCACTAGCTTCACGTGCTTAAGATAGTCACTAAAATTAAAGGCACTGGCAGGCCAACACGGACTAGTAGCTTTTTATTGAAGAGCTAGTGAAGTGATCTGCTACTGGAACAAAAAATTTGTAAATCCAACTTAACATTATTTCCCTGTTGGTCTTTCTAAAGAAGAAAGGGGAGATGATTTGAGAATAACTTTACTGCTTGAATTGAGCTTTCTAAATCATGTTTTGAAAGTAGAAGAAAGGACTAACTTGTTAGTGACAAAGTCTACCTTCTGGGTGAGTCTGCCTTATGTGGACTTGGGGTACTATTTCCCACTTACTAACTCACATAAACTGTTGTGGGCTTTTTGGTTTTTGGTTGTTGGTTCTTTTTTACTTCAGCATGGACCACTGAACTTCCGAAAATTCATGTTCTTTGGCCTAAGACATAACAAAAGTGCAATCTAAATAATCATTAATTGGGCTAAAAAGCTAAAAGAAAATTTTAAGTGATTTTCCCAGTGGAGGAAAACATTAGCTGTTAATTGTTCTGGTTCACACTACAGTGGGGAGAAATACTTCCCAACCTATACTACTAGGCAGAGTGGGTACACAACATTGGTGCTGTTATTCTGTCCTGACTGTTACACAAAGAGCAATAGGTATTCTTCTTTGCCTCAATGTAACAGAGCAAGCTCTATAATTACACTGTAGAGGACATACAGTTAATTTGATTCTAATGAAACTCCTTCGATGAAATGTGAAATGAAGGACACTCCTGGAGTGACTGCTAATTTTGGTAGGTACAGATAAAAAGTTTACTTATTTTTGTGACCAAAAGGAAGACTCACAATGCAGCCTCTCAGAATATACGCTTACCGAGAGAATGTCATTTCTCTATCTTAAATTGGGGGTGGGGATGGTGCGTGGTGTGGAGAATGTTTGCAAGTGGAGCACAAGTTCATAATAATTCTTGCAATAGCCATGAAATTATTGGGTCACAGCTGTATGGTACTGCAGGTATGCAAATGTCTTGAAGTGCATGGGGTAGCTTGAATGGCAGGGATGTGGGACAAAGGGGAACAACAGGTTAGTCTTGTGACTTCTATGCCCTGTGGTCTGATTGAAGGAAACAGAAGCCAAGGCTGACATTTCCAACCCAGCTACTAATGTGGCTATCTACACTTATCCGGTTGTTAGTAATTCATTGTCTCTGTGCTATGAAGAGCACACCCAAGTTTCTTCAGATGAAATTGTCATTAGTTTCACGGAAGGTTCAAGACTGCAAGATTTGGTTGAATGAGAAGCATCAGCCGCTAGAGCTGTCACCTTTCCCAAGCAATGTCTGCAGGCAATTTATTTAGATTACGGATTATTAGCACCAGGTATGAAGATTCTTCAGCTTGCTTCCCCAAGGAGTGAGCTAGCTCAGACCTGAGTATGTCTGCCATGTCTGGAAGCAACAGAGACATGTTAGCACAGCACTGTCTGCACAGAGCTAGGAAATAATGCAGGAAGCTCTATTTTTTGCATAAAGGACTGCATAATGGTCAAACTACAGCTCAAACACTTCCAATGCAGTTCATTCCGACTAGATTGGAGGATGCTCTTCACTGAATCATACAAATCAACTAAGGCCAAATCAGCAAGGAAGAAAGTGCTATTTAGGCTACTGCATCAATCAAGTTTTTGTGATACAGCTTTTTTTCATAATCATCTTCTTACTTAAGTGCATTGATACATTTGTTTAGCTTTTATTATTTTAAATGAGAATACAGCATATGCAAGAACTGGGAACATTTCTATTCCATTCAACTATAAAAGTGAATCATAGTTCACATTTCTGATCAGGTCTGTTCTGCCCATTTGCTTGGCCTGTTATTGCTTCTCATCTCAATCAAACCCAAAGAAGGTATGATAGAAGTTTGCCAGAAGCACAAGGCACAGAGTGGAATCTTTTTAGGGAAATCTAAAGTGAGGTCAAATAGAAGCAGAGAACAGTTAATTAAGAAGTACTCCTGAATGCTGGGAAAAATCACTGTTGCAGGCCTTGGGGCTGTTCCCTGCAGCAATCAGAATGAGAAAGGGGTATCACAACCTCTTGTTCACTTGCTGTTGCTTCATGCCAAGTGAAGACTTCAAGGAATGATCTTGGTGAGGAATAAATACCTCCTGGTTTTTCAAGGTTTATTTAGCTCAGTTGAATTCTTTTGCTTTTGAAACATAAAAGAGTTCTTAGCTACAAAATTATTAGGTAACTTCTCTCAACTTCAACAGAGTATATTAAATGACAAAAAACAATAAAGCCATGTTCTATAAAGAATGAAAATGACTAAATAGAAAGAACTTGAATCCTAACCACACAAAGTATCCCAATTCACCTTCAAGACCAACTCCTTCATCTTCTCACAAAAAAAAAAAAAGTAATTGAAAAAGAGTTTTCAGGGAAAGCAAAAGTTTTAATAGCAGCCATCACGAGCCACTAATCTAAATCAAAACACGATGCTGCTGTCAAGCTGATAATGCTAGGCAGTCTTAAGGGATA
>VFFE01007820.1:1924204-2005204 GCA_008921705.1 Burhinus oedicnemus
TTTTTTTTTTTTTTTTTTTTTTGTCAGGTAAATGCTTCAGGTAACAAAACAGCAACAACAGTTAAGCATTGAATACTTTTCATTTGATTTAACATGAAAAAGGCACCTCAGCTAATAAGTTGCAGAAAGTAGATGACACACCCTTCATGATGGCAAAGTAACAAAAGCCTGGGAAGGACCCTTTACTGCATGGTAAAAGGGCACACTGATGCTAGTCTAACTGTAACCAGAATAAATTCCATATAATTTTGCATCTGCATCTCTTGGACAATTTACAGCATAATCTATGTCAACAATATGAACTTCAAAAAAATTAAGCTTGAATTCCACAGCCTTTAACTTGAATGCTTTCAAACATATATCCCTGGATGTATGCGAGAATAACAATCTCAGTTCAATTCTACATGGATATAAAAGTGAACTAGGCTGACACAGTAGATTTGTGTAAGCAGTACATGGACAATTAGTCCTTCCCTCTTACAATGCTATTTTCACTTCTTTAAAATACAGATAATGGGCATCATCACAAATACCTTCATTACTTAGGTCCAATCTGTAATAATTTTTCACCTGAAGAATCTACACAGTTTATTAAGCCTAAGATATGCCAAACAATATTTTATGGTTCAGAAGGGAAAAAAACATAGGCATGTAAGCAAGAATAGTAATAAAAGCCATATATCTACATTTCCTTGCTCATTAACAGCAAAAAATGAAATTTCAATGTCATTAAAATTAACAATTTGTAAAATTATCAATTCATAAATTTAATTCAAAATTTTTAATTCATAAATTCTGTCTTAGATTCCCTTTAATAAAGCTCATCATTTTAACTATCTTTTTAAAGGAAGAGAATGGAAAAGCAGTGTTCTCCTATGAAATTTATATTCACAGGAAATAGTAATATATTAGGCTTCAAATTTCTTTTTACCTCTGTCCTCTGGGACAAAAGCAATTGTGAAAATATTTACTTGTATGAATATTTGTGCTAAATTTAATGCCTAAAATTAACCCAAATGTTTTTAACATGAGGGTTTTGACTGGGACCTAAACGCATGCAATTAAAACTAAGATGCAGTTTGTTCGTGACTTAAGCACCAGCCCATTGCACGGAAATAGGCTTGAGCATTAACTGGAAAATGAAAGGGATGAGGGAAGGTATGCAACAAATGTAGTGTAATGATGAACTCCAGAGATTTTATAAAACCAATGAACTGAAATACTTTCAGACAAATTGACTAAAATCTTAAATGTGTCTTCAATTATGGATAACTAAAAGTGTGTAACAAACAGGAGTTTCAGTAGATTTGAAGTTATTACCTTTAATTATGTCTCAGAAATCTATTCCAGTGCAGTGACTTTCTAGAGGAAAAGAAAATATCTCCAACCTATCCCCCAAAACAAAAGCAGGGTCAACAATCCGAATACTATGGAGGATTTGTTTCTTTTCAAATGTGTGTGCTTGGAATTTTTTTCTGAGAAAAATTGTCAGCAAAACAGTTCATCTTAATAGTTAAATAATTCAGTTTAAGGATGTGAAAAGAGTCTGTTACTCTTTGAGAAATTAAATTCTGATCTTTTGCCCTGTGATGCAAGGACTGCCTCAGTCAGGAATTACACTGCTAAAAAATACCACGCTGAGAGAAAACCAATTTTCCATATGTTTTTGTAAATGAGATCAAATAAGTCTCATTCCTTCTGTCAGAAGAATACATCATGGATTTCTAGGGATCAGCATAACTGTGGCTGAGCAGAGAAGGTAATCAGTCTTTTAGGAAATGAGGATAGTGACAGGAGGTGTTCAAGGCCAAGTTGGATGGGGCTTTGAGCAACATAGGGGAAGGTGTCCCTGCCCATAGCAGGGGGGCTGGAACTGAATGACCCTTAAAGTCCCTTCCAGCCCAAACCATTCTATGATAAGTGTCATGGGTTCTCTTCCCAGTCAAGGCTTTTTCACCTTCATTTAAATTTTAGTGCACTGGGAGGTAGAAATCAATGTCAGCTACCTGTTTGATATTTGAAGTAACTTCAGCAAAACCACCGAAATAGAAAGGGAGGAGTATAGAATATTTTATTAATAAGGGAACTAGCAAAGGGACAGGCCAAGAAGAAACAAGTGCTTATACCCAGCTCTCTCTCCTTCTTTTAATATTGGTGGTCTGAAACTCTGTCTTTGCAGTGTTTCATTGCTAGACCAACAATGACATAGATGTAGTGACATTCTTGATCTCTATGTAAAAAGTGGCAATTTTACAGCATTTGCTGTAGAAAATGGGAAAGGATAAGGGAAGAAAAGTCACTTTGCCTAATTAAATGGTTATGTTGTCTGATCCACTGTCACACTAGAAAGACTTTTAGCCTATACTGGGCAAGACACCTATGCTGTCACAACAAATATGGCAAAAATAGATTGTTAGTGTCAACTTTCAAGAAAAGCCAAGCTAATGAGAGGGAGCTGCAGGATCTTTTGACTGTAGTATTATCAAATATCCAATGCTTCTACTGTACCAGAACTTTTTCATGCTGCTGCATATTTTTATCTTGTATTTTGTTCTCTCCTATAGAAGGAAAGAAGCACTGATAGCATAAAGTATTTTCGTGTTTACATTGCATATTAATGGATGTGCAGAAAAAACAAAGATGAAATGAATTCCCCTCCTTCTTATTCCTTGTCAGAAACTACCTGATTAATGCTATCTGATTCCTTGTCAGATCATCCAGCTGTCCTCTTTGCTTGTTGTTTAACCTAAGCTGTATCAGATGATTCTCCTCTTCTCCTTCCTGCCCTATTATGTTTCTATATCCCGGTGCGTTTCTGTGCCAATGTTTTTCTGTGTACAATATGAGTTTTCCAAAGAATTAATGTTTTCTTTAATTTGTCAAGCTTTAGTGGAAATCCTGAATAACCAAGTTCCGAAAATATATGGATACCTTCAAAATTGTAAATTTGTATGTGCTACCAAATTGCTTCAAGCTCCTGTTTTCCTTTTAGGGATGAGAACTTCAGCTACTCAATATGTTTGTGTAGCTTTCAACAAAGCTGACTTTCAACAAAGACTGTTCAGTATTTTTGAAGACATAAACAAGAATATCCAGCAAGCAAGGAGAACTCAAACTATAAACAGTCAAGACTATTGCTGATTTCATTCCCCTTGGGGACAAACAAAACTTTTTTGTTTAAATCACAGGTTCCCAGGAAACGGAGAGAGAACCAGCTTTACTTGTCGCAGATCAAATCCCAAGAGCTACTTTGCGAACTAGAAAGGTAGATAAGCTCTGCCAGTTCCGCACCCTATTCAGTTTTATCATCATGAAATCTACTGATATGCAAACACAGTCAGTTAACCATGGTTAATATCATTTTTCTTTGTTAAGCTGTAGGTTGAATAATTGAAGTTGATCATTCATTAAGTTTGATGTCTTCAGTTTATACAGTGGAAGAGAAAAAAATTTTCATGTTTTACACCTTCAGTTGTGAACCAGTTATCATGAGTTTGTCTTGTATTGCAAAAAGACAATCCACCAAAATACACTGTCACTTTAACACAGAATCCTGAATTACTGCACTGTGCCACAAGATTTATACTCCCTGTTGTCAACTAAATTTAATAGCGTCTTGACAGCTGTCCTAGACCACACAGTTATAACACTATTTGTCATCTGTGGTCTTTAAATGGCATAGCACCCAGACAATGCAGGGCCTTAAGCATTTTGCTTGTTATTAAAAAGAATATTTAAAACTTTGGTGGCATTAACAAAGCCATGAATCTTGATTTCAGTTAGCACGGTTCAGCTGTTGGCCCACAGGCTGAACGCGACCCACGGGACACTTCAACCTCAGGACACCTCGTCCCTGTCACCATCCCGCCCAGCGGGTGGAAGTGCAGTGCTATGTGTGAACTCCTGCCTTTCAGCTGGCTGTCACATCAGTGCAATGCACCAGCACACTTCGTTCCGTCAGTTTGGTTCTGATAAAGCTGGATCCTCTTTGTAGACTTCCTTACAATTTTACAGCAAATGGTAAGTGTGTATTGCACCACAGATAAGTCTAGCATTGTCTAGGGCTTTTCATAGTGGCAGAACAAGAAAAGGTCTATCCCAATATGAGCAAAATTCTTACATGGTGTAGCCTGTATTATTTTATGGTCTGTTAAACAATTTAAGTGAAATATATATCTAGCTTGTGGTATGGCTAGTCTTAGGATGCAACTCCTACAGAAAATCCAAATAACTTTACGAAAAACAGAACTGGGATAAATGTGATGTGCAGCATGATGCTGGGTTCCAGCTGTAGGGGATATGCCTCAAACAAAACCCATTGCTTGTTCAAACCCGAAGGTAAGCACAACTTAACAGAGGCAGAAGGAGTACAACAGTCATTTTTCTCAGCATTGTTAAGAGCAGCCATCTTATTTTTGGCAGACTGGTCTAATTTTCCTTCTCCACAAGGCCTGCCCACTGGTTTAATCTCCGTCCTCCTTACCACAGCCCCACAGGGTCACAGCACCTTGCCACACTCCACCAGGCCCCAGCCCGGCCAGGCACTCACAGCCCAGAAGGAGACAACCTAAAGGGGTTCCCCAGCCCCTGGCCCAGGATCTCCTCCCTTCTCATGCCACCTGCGAGGGAAGGGGAACAGGACAGCACCTGCCTGCACTATAGACATCTCCTAAGAGAACAGAATGCTTTCAGCCTAGCATCCACCCCCAGGTCCCAGTTTTACCTCACAGCACAGCCCTCTGCTTCCCTCCCCCCCTCCCTCCCTCCCCTCAGGGGAGCCATGGCTCAGCCCAGCTGCCTCAGGCACTACCCACGAACAGGCAACTGCACCAGGGGAAGCTCACCTGACTTCACCACCAGTCGTTCTCCGAGCCCCTCTGTACTGCCGACCCCAACCCCACAGGGCTGCCCTCACCCACCCACACTACGAGGTGACCTCGTGAGGGGAGGAGATGAGAAACTGCCGACAGCTGCCGCCGCCTGAAAAAGCCCCAGCATCTCCTCCCATGGCTAAGAAGCCGGCAGGAGCAGCCAGCAGCCTATGGGGGCTTGGCAGGTGAGAGGGCTGAGCTGGGCTGGGCGTGAGGCTGTGGGCCTCAGCACTGGGCAGGAAGAGACAAGAGCGTGAGGGGAGGGGAGGAGTAAAGCCCCCTTGTGTTGTGTTTGCTGCCTGGGCAGCAGGTGTCCAGTTGCTGTGGTAATAAAGGTCGCTTGTGTGAGATGAGAACCTCCGGCAGTGTTTCTTAGCTCTTCTCTCTGTTGTGAGCAGCTTGCTCTGGCCCAGTGGTACGCTCCTCCCTGCTGTAGCCAGGAGGGAGCCCCCCCGAGCTGACTGGGCACCAGAGGTGGCTACAGGCACCCTGTGGTGTTCCTCAGGGTTGTGGCTTCAGCACCTGTGTTCTTCCTGCTCCGATAAATTAAGAATCTCCTCTGTAGAAATGGAGAGTGTAGTGCTTGAGGTAACCCAGGACAGCAGGTTTTCCAGTCTGGTTTGCCTTCATCAGGTGAGAGCCCTCCCTACCTGTCCTCAGGAGGCAGAAGGAAGGAAATTTTCCTTTCATGTGTTTCTAGCTGTGATGTGAACGGGGGAGACGGCGCTGGCTTCATTCCCCACGTGCGGTGAAGCTAGGCCAGCGGAGTCAGCACAATGCCTAAAGGTCTGCCCCTCCTCTGCAACAGCAAAGGTGGTCAAATTGTGGTCCTGTCACGTGTAAGCTCCATTTGTCTTTAAAATGGCAGTCTGGCCTGTTGGTAGAGTTATAGTTTATGGTCCTAGTTTAGTTTCTTCTTTGCCAAAACAGTTTTAAAGGGGAAGGAAATTACCATGTTTGTGTTTTTCCTTCTACTTTGACATTGCAACATGCTTTTTATTGGTATGCTAAGGCTTTCTTCCCAAGTTGATCTAGGTAATTAATATGTTTTTACATATTTTTGATATGATCTCAGAAAAGAAAGATGTACCTGAGTGGATGATGTCAAAATAGCATGAAGCTTTAAAGTTGCTTCTTTTTCTTCAAAAACATGTAGCTACTATGCTGAGAAATCTCTTAATGGACGACATTTAAAGATATGGCTTGCTACTATACGTGCAAGCACAATAGAAATAAAAAGCTCCAGCAAGCCTATGTCTCTGTGTTAGACTGCTGGCATGGCAGACAGTTGCTATGTATTATGCAACAGTAAGGTCTGGACTCAAAACTTAAGGCCTTCAAATAAATAAACAATTTTAACCTGACTTGCAATCATGCTATTTAGTCATATAGTGTATGTAAGTGCTAAATAAAGCATTCCCCACTGAGTTAACTTCCTGAGGGCATTTTATTATACTAAACATCTGTAAGTCAAACAAAAGTCCTCAAGCAACCTTAGGATGTTGACCCTCTTTGATTTTTAGAGTTGCAACCCTAATTAATTCCTATTTCTGCTTAATAAGGTTTTTACAGCTGATAACTGTATCTAGTTAGTGTGCTGCTTGCCAGTATTGCAAATGAGCAAATTAAGCATAATGCTTCTTTCTAAGTAATTGTCATTTAATCCTGATTTAAAAAAAAAAAAACAAAACAGTAGCAGTAGTGATTGGAAAGAAGTTTTAATTTCATTAATACTAAGTTTTCCTTTGGGGAAATAAATCATACAGTACATTTGTATACTCTATGAAGTTTTATGTCTCTGTATGGTAGCAGTTAAAGGACTAATATGTTAAAAAAAAAAAAATATCTGTCTATATTGAAATTGAGATAAAACTTGCTGTTGATCTCTTTGGGCTCCAAATCTCACCAGGAGAGAATTCAGAAGTGGTTGACCAAGGGTAAAAACAGCAGAGCCATCTTGTCTCATCTGGTAAAATGTGTATTTGCATTAAATGGAATGCAGAAAATACCAAAGCTGGAAATGCTCTCCCTTATGTCACTGTTAAAGTTGGGTAATCCAACATCCAGAAAGTATCTAATAAAATCTTAAATGGTTTCTTATTCCTTCCTATTATTTTTGGAATAACTCTGCTACCATCAATATGCATTTCTCCCTCAGCCTCTAATATATGGAAATATCAATAATGCCTTGTTCTCCAAAATGCATCAAGTACTTTCGTACTGCATTCAGGTTCATAAAAGTGCACTTGAGCTGATAAACAACAGCTGTAAAACAGGATGTGTTGAATCAGAACAAAAGGTGATTTATTTTTTTCTTATTGACCCAAAGGCTTTAAGAAATACACCTAGCTTCTTAGAGTTTTTGTCAATGAAATTTTAGACACTGATCATCATAGTGGATTTTAGTTTTAAAACTTGTTTAGAAAAAGAATAGATCTGATCCCAACCAATAGAGAACCTGTTGTTTAACTGACCTCTTTGTTTTGATGTCTTTTGATGTTTTAGTGTAGGACAAATGAAGCAGATACCTGCTTGTTCTTCCCTTATGCTTAGTACTGTTAGGATACTATTCTACTGCACAGAATAGGATTAACATTATTTTTTACAGGAAAATCAGCTATTCTTATGCTGTCTCCTCTGCACCTATAGGACAGTGCTAAGAGGCTATAGATGAGTTTAATTTCTCCCAAATAAATAATAAAACCAGACATTTTAAGCTTACTTTTGCTATGTGGTGTTTAGCTTCAAGTCTGAGAATATGATTTTTTTCTTTTCCTTGGGTTGTCTCCTAAGAATAATGCTTTCCTTTGTGGAAATATTTTTGACATACAAAAAGACTCGGGGCCGGGGGGGAGGGGAATACGAGAACTGTAAATGTTTTGTGCTACATGTCCTAAAATAGCTTTGTACTTTCTTTCAGATACTTGCTACAAGCTAGTAAGTCTCAGCTATCATAACAGTATATTTCAAAATGAATAAATAATTACAGTAATCAGGACATGAGCAATGCATGGATTTGGTGTGGGAATGCAATGTTTCCATTCTAGCAGTTTTTTCAGAAAACTCCTCAGAATACTTTGTCATGTACACTGCCTGCTCTTGTAGATGCAGGAGGTACCGGATCTTTATTAGAAATTAACTTATTTAAGTTTCCAGGAGCATTTTGGAAATATTAATTAATTCTCATTATTCTGTGGAGTTGCAGAAAGGGCACTCAAAAGTAAAACGGCTTGCCTTGTGCTATAGAGTAAGCAAGTTGCTGCACACGGACTTGGATAACTAGCAGTACTGTCACCAGTAGTAGAGGAACACTGAAAATAATAACTAGAGTCTGGATGTCTTTTTTTTTTGGGCATAAATGGAAACAGCACTGAATCTGCTCTGTGATACAGATCTATGCAAGGCACAGAAGGCTTCCTGCTTGAGTTGGAATTGAGATACAAGGCTTATAGTTTGAGCTATAAAACATGAACAGTGATACCACCTTGCATAGCACACTCACACAAAAGATGAATCATTATTTTTTTATTTAGTATCATTTAAGCAACTTTTTTAAAAGAATTTTAGTCTCAGTTGTCAAGAAACAGGGTTTTTGTGTGTCCCAATTTGCAAATAGGCAGTTTCAGATGAAAACAAATAGTTGGCATATTAATGATAAATATCTACATGCAACTTTTCATTACCAGTAAATAATGACATTTTTTTCTATTGACTGTATCCTGCAGAGCAGGATCTATAAAACCTATGATCTATAATTCTGCTTTGTGTGTACATGTATCTTAATTTCTAATAAACTGCTTTCAAGTAAAAACTTAAATCTTCTCACAGTAGCACTAAAGGCTTTGTAGAAATCTGTACTATACAATTTGAAGGCAAATACTACCATTATATTGGATTTATGTGCGTATAAGTGGTTACACCAAGTGCAAAACACGGGTGACTTAAGTTTATTTCCTTAGGATTTAATGCTGAGGGGTTAGTGGACTTACAGGAAGTCATTCACTGGATTTCCCTTTGAAGAACCTCTGTCAAATTTATGATTGCAGGCTCCTTCTACAAGGATCCAACATTTGGTATGTCAGAGCTAAATATCACCTAGGTTTTTTAAGGTAATGTCTGAAGGCCATTCAAAAATGAGGGTCTATGGGGATAACATGCTTAGGATCTGCAGATAAGACAGTTTAGCAAAGGGCATCAGTTATAACTGATTCTGGCTGTAGATAAGAATTTAAATTGCAATGTTGCAATTTGTTTATATCTTGTAAGTACTTAACTCTTAGCTGCTTTTAAATACCCAGAGTACGTTCTCATGGCCTTAGTGGAAAACTGTATTTGGTATCAATGTACAAGTTCAAGTATGAAGTAATGCAAAACAAATTAATTTTAAAAACTTAAAATAATTGCCTAAGTCACTTCTGTTCATTAATGCCTGTATGTGGTTTTCTGATTAAAATGTCACCAGAACTTTAATGCTTTGTTGCCTTTTATTTGAGCTCACATTATTTCATGTGATAGTGTTTTCTATTATATAGATGTGGTCTTGTATTAATTTCAATGTCTCATTTCAGCAATTAAAAGCAAGCTTCTTGTCTGTTCTCCTTAATAGCCCTTCTGAGTCTGCTTTTTATTTCTAATGCAGTTATTCTGGGTTTTGACAGGTACAAATCTGATTTTCCATTCTAGCCAATACAGCATTGCTATGTGAATTTAAAGCCTGATTCTATATTCGAGCTTTAAAAAAAAGATATTTCATGTGAGAACTGCCTTAAGTGCTGCTTTGTCATTTGAACAGGAAAAGACCTGCATGCATTATTACTTATACTTCAAGAAAGTCTCATGTGACTTGCACAGATTTATTTTGCTGTACCTACAGTTGTATATTCATGAATCAGAACAGCATTAAAATGAGGCTGAGAAGAAGCCAGAACGCAGGATACCTCCACAAGCACATTGCCATACTTATTGGTGGGAAATAGCAGCTGTAAATATCACTGACAGTGAGGCTTCCTTAATGCTTATGGCAGTCCTTTAGCCCTGGTTTAAGATACCTCCAACATTTAAGCCCAAGTGATTTGTACTGTTCTACAAGGAATATTAACAAATGGTAGCTATTTACTAAATAAAATGTTTGTCAGCTTGGTATCCAAAAAGCATAACTGAGTAAATAGCAATATTTGTGTGTTATTCCCAAGGGGAAAAATTATAATCTAGTGAAGGGATCATAAATTGTGAAATCAGAATATCCAGATGCCCAATTTTGGCTGCTATTGGTCTACTGTGCAGCCTTAAACAGGGCACATAAGAGACAATGTTTAGAAATTCTGAATTTACACCAATTGTTACAATCATAGGTGCCTGTCACTTTTTAAAAAATACCAAGAGTTTGAGTTTGTTTATTCCTCATGTAGAAAATAAGTGTAATGATACCGGCATGTCTTACAAGAGTTTTTTCAAGGCTGTGAAATGTTCTTTTATAACAACTAGATATGCACTTGGTATAACTCCCTGGCTTTTCTTCTGAAACCAAAGAACCCTCCCTAAAAAAACACGGAAAAAAGAAATGATGGGAGACTTACTTTCTCTTATCTGACAATTAAGTTTGCTTGTTTATCAGTTTAGAAACATAAAGTATATTAATCTTTAACTTTTTTTTCTCTCATAGAAGAACTCCTAGAAGTACAAGAGAAGTGAAGAAAAATGTTTTCAAACCTCTATTGAAAGGTAAGGGTTGATGTTACCAAAATGCTCTTTACATATTTATTTAACAGCTTTTGGACATGGTCCTGTCTCTTTCATCTGCTTAAATATCACATGCAGGAAACCAGAATTTGGATTATCCATCAACATCTGTGCCAACTCTCTGCCTAAAAACAATGTAGAACATCTTACATTTCTGCCCTTCAGCCTGAGAAAGGCTTTTGGGAGACAGAAGAAGAAAAATCTGGCTTCTATCATGTTGCCTATCACTTTTTATCCTTGTAAAAACACTCTTAAGGGTGTTTTCAGAAATAGCTTTCTAACAGTGAACAATATTTTGGAATTTCAAAGAAATACATACTTTTTTTACCAAACCAGTCAGATGTTTGAGTAAACAAATTTAATTCTCTTTAAAGGGTTCTAGTTTTCTAATAAATATTTGATTTCTCTTCTATAAGTGATAAAAGCTTGAACGGTTGTATTATTAGGAAAGAACTATGCATGCAACATTTGTCATTCTGAGTTGGAAAGTATGAAGCTTTAGCAGCACCCTAAATCATTTTAAAAATTAGGTTTCTTTGCACTTTATTAGTTTATATAGTGATGGGTGCTATCAAAAACCTGCTGTCACCGAAATTTGCAGTGCCAAAGTCCATCAGGAAAGGAGTCAAAGCCCTTGGCCCCAGCTGTGTTATTTTAGTTCATCCCCCTTAGAAAGAATGACTCTCAAGTAGATATTCACTTTTGCCTGTCTCTGGAACTCAGTCCCAAAAGAATCTAGAAGAATAGAATGATTTCACTGAATATTTACTAAAGACAAAGTTATTATAGAAGGGCTTTTAGTATTGCACTGCTCTTTAGTACATAAGTTCCTGGGATAAATGTAAAAAGGGCAAGCGAGGAGACTGAAATCACCGTTGCCTGGTGAATCTTCAGACTAATAACAGCATAATGTCTTAATCCACTCCTATTATTGATGTTTATGTCATTTTATAGCCTTAAAAGAGCTTTCTAGATAGGCGGACAAAGTATTATCAGCAAAAAGATCTTGTGCACCAAATGACTTGAGTTGCACACGTTAAGAGTGACTTTACAGTGCTGTTCTGTATGAGTTATGTCTTTCTCTTTCCCTGTTCCACAGAGGAAATGAATCTGCTTTTGCTGTTAAAAGGAAAAATAGCTGCGTCAGCACAGGGACAGGCCAAGATGCCAGCTGTCACACAGGTGTATTCCTTACAGCTACATCTGAAATACCAACGTTTGCTAGTTAGCACTGACCCTCCCTTTCTGTGGGATTTTTCTCTAGGTTCTGTAGTTGGAGGGGAGGGTTTTCCTCTGAAGCCGAAATGGGCTTTTGTCTGATCATTCCATATGTTGCATATTCTGGACCATCCCCATCACAGATGTTCCTCTCCATGCATTAAAACAGGGTTTCAGCTCATTCGGCTTCAGCACTTGACTTTAAAAGGCAAACAAATCAAGTCCCTTTCTTGAGGGTATAATGCATCATTTTTCCCTCTTTGACTGTGTATTATCTTCTTTTACATCTGATCACATCATCAAAATCTAACTTCCTGCATCTGTGTTGGCTAATTAGTGCCTTGGTTTTAAACCTCCTCCTATCAAAAATATACATTTTTTTGAACTAGTCAGTATTTTTATTTTATATAAAGTGTTCTGAGCACATTTAATGAAAAGAGGAAGAGTGATGATTTCTCTAAATCGGACACACCAAAGAAGAGTAAAAAGATTATGGGATGCAGAAGCAGAAGACCCAGTGACTTGACGGGGGAGAAGTGGGCAAGAGTAGGTTCTTCTCACTAGGAGCAAGTAGGACTAGTGCTTCAGTGGCAGCAACCAGTCAGGTTGGACTAAGTGTAGTGAGAGATTTAAAAATCAAAATCATTTTTGCTCAAAACATGTGAGAACTGTTAACAATTTGACTTTTGAAAATACTGTTTGCCAGAGATTAAGAGACCAACCAAAACAAAACCAGTTAACCTTATGCAGAATAAATACTTTGAAAAGCTAATTGCTTCTTTTTTCTATGTCAGTGTAAACAAGCATCCATTTCAGCCATAAAAGGAGAAACAAAAGCAAGTGTGTGAGGGATCAAATGGTAATTACAGATGGGAAGAATGGGGAAGAAAGGTGTGAGGTGTAAAATTGTGGTTCTTGATGATGCCAAGATATGCTTGTGTAGATTTACATTTTCTTATGGTACACATCATAGTTTGTTACTAGCAGAATACTGGAAACTGGCACTGTTAATGACAATCAGATCTCTGTGTGTATTTTCTAACAGTATGTATCATACTTATTAGCAATGCAGTTGCTTTAACAATAGCTAGCAACCAGCTACAAATAAAAAGACTCTTACTCTGTGAGAAAGTGCAGTTCTTAATGCTGTATCATTAAGACCATAAAGGATGAAAAATAAACAAATATTTAGGTCTTTAGCTAATAATCTTCAGACCAATAAACATGATTCTAAGCTTACTTGTAAATGGAATTTGAAGAATCTTGAAGGCAACCTGTATGTGTAAAAGTACGCTAAAAATTCTTCAAAAGAACGATCCAGCACTCAGCTTGCTTAAAATAGTCTCTGTACAGATTATAATTTTCTGTCTAGTGCTCTATTTTCATACGTTTCTTTGATAATATACATAAAGCTTTGCAGGATTTTTCCTGTAAGGATTGAATGTGTACATAGACCATAACCAGATAACTTGCTCAAAAGGATAAATTCCCTTTCAGTGTCTTTCCACAGTCACCTTTTTCTGAGAGCTTTGTGCAGATCTACCTGGGACAAAAGTCTTCCAGACCACAGCTGTAGTTCAGTCTTAATCTGTCCAGAATATATTCAAATGTTACAGGCTGGTTTTTGGAGCGGTGTTACAGATCATGTTGTTCTGGTGTCTGAATACCTTCTTTTGAATTGTTGTAGTTTTGGTCACAAAGAAACCTGTATTGCGCTGGTAAAAATTGGTAAGAATTTTCCTATGAAACAAAATGTTGTAATGACACTCAAACTGAAGACAAACAGCTAGGGTGGGAAAATACATCTAAAGAATATGAAGGACTTTCACAATAATAAACGGTGTGTTTTCCATGCTCTTACACTCTCCTTTGCAGCATTATTCACACAATCTTTTTTTTTTTTAGGTAAATATTGTCTGATATTACATCTAGGTTTGGAAGAGTTTAAGTCATCACCAAACAGAACCTTCTGTGATTTTTTTTTTTTTTAACTACATAACTTGTGTACTTTATTTATTTTACTACCTTCAATAGCAAATATTCTATCCACTAAGCAAATGTAAGTGCACAGCTTTACTCAGACCTTCATGTCTGAAAATCAACATGAGTAACAACTCATTTCAGGTATACTTGCTGTAAAATCATATCAAATTACTGGGCCTTAATAAAAAGCAAGGCAGTATCTCTTTTTGATAATCTATCTCAAAGAAATATCTTTACTCTGGATTTTTGAACAGGACACTTCTGAGTATGTAAGTATGTCATCATAGAATAAATTTTTTCAAAACATCTGCCTGTAAAGCAATATGCACAAAATTACTTCCCTAGAGTGGAAAAGACCAGGCAGAACTGGATTTTTGTATTCTGCTTGCTTTTTCTCTTTCAGCAAATCATACTTGTTGCTCAGCTGTAAGGTTGTTTAATTTCCAGTTTAATTTTTGCCAGGATTTCTGTTGAAAACCATTTGTTCTGGGCGTAGGTGTAGATCCCAACACGCAAGTGTCCAGACATCAGAAGGTTCTTACTGTACTCAAGCCAGTCAAATTCTATATTAAATTTCCAAATTTACTTCTGACTTTGTTACATTTTCAATAAAAATGGCCCTGATGGAAGTACTGCAGGCATCTTAACCATGTTTCTTTCAGCTGGGGTTCTGAACTCACAACTAATGGCAGAAGAAAAAAGATCAGAAGAGGTCAAGAAGAAACAAGTGTTAGGATTTGGATTTTGAAAGCCACATAGTCGAGTTAGGCTTTCTGGAAGTTAATGGGACTTGGCAGATGGCCCAAATTCAAAACCTTTATCTAAAGTGCCAGTGGCCTGTGTAATCCAAGACTGCCACTGGTTGAGCTGCAGCTAAGTTATAGTTGTGGAGAACAGCATAAAAAAAAAAAAAAAAAAAGGGAAATCTAGTGTAAACAAGGCCTTTGGGAGCAAGATCTGCAGCTCCTCCCAGGCCCCTTTTGTGACCCTGGGGACAATGGGTGGGTGCTTTGAACAGGCACAGTGTTAACTCACAGCAGGGCTTGAACTGAGGCTATTTATGAGTTTCTGCAGTAAAGATTAAGTGGTAGACAAATTCCCATACTTAGATGACTAAGGAAAGGAGATGAGATGCAGACATTGTTAATTGAAATGAATGCAATTTTCAAGAGTGTGTTCAATGGCAAATTTGTCTTTACCAATGGAAGTAACTTAAAAACCTAGTCCAGGTACATAAATTGACCAATGATTTCCCTTCCCCACCCCTCCACAATCACAGCATCTTTTGCAAAATATTTGATGTGTGACTTAATTTTTATTCACTTTTATCCCAGCTCACTTATAGTTATGACCTAATATATTGAAAATACGTCTGACGTAGAAATACTGAAATTGAAATCACCTATGGTAAACGTCAGACTAAATCTGTGTGAATGTTGGCATTATGGATTACATTATGCATTTTCTTTTCATTTGCTAGTATACCACCTAGCAGATAGAAATATACTTCAGACTGAGTCAAATGAAGCCCTTCATTTGGGACCTAACCTATTAATATCCAATAAAGATAGTACAAATTGACTTCCTGCCATTTTGGATGGAATAGTAAGTTTTAACAGACCTAAACTGGGTCAGGATTTCAGCTTAGGATAGGTCTTGTTGCTTCTGTTTCATCTTTTGTACTTCAGCCAGTTATACTTCAGCCTTTTGAGATACCTTCCTGTTGACCGTAGATTTTGATCAACATGGTTTTAATACTGTCATTGTAGCAAAATTTATACCTCGCATTTAAGGAGAGAAAATGTTTTCACTCATTTCTTTCTAGAATCAACCCTTCGTATTTTTAAAATGCAAGGCTGAATGGTTTGCCTTGTTTGCTAGGCACAGATTGAATTATGACCCAAGTTTGTTACCTAGGGATAGAGCTGAGGTTGGCACCTTGTTTACTCCTACAATCAGTACACAAATTCCAGTGTCCTTCCTCAGTGGAAAGATTATCTTGGATTCAGTTTGGGAAGAAGCACTCCATAACTTAGGCATGCCCCACCAGGCTACCAAGATTTCATCGCTCAGATTTCTGCCTGAAAATGCAGCCTTTCTTAAATAACACAGCCGAAAGATAAATGAATGGGGAATAATTTAGTGAGATTAAACGGACAGGACTTTGGACACTTATCATAGTTTCTGCAATGCCTCATATCTGAGCAAAGAAGAATTGCTAAATTCAGAAATGCCAGGATCATTAATCAGCCCTTTAATGTTGAAGTGATGTGATATAATGTTCATAGCTTGTAGAATATAGAATTTTGTTTTGCCTGGATCTGCCAATCTATTTTATGTTTGGTTCTGCCTTGTTGTAAAATTCAGGGAATTAAAGTAACTGAATTCATTGATCTATGAATATGATTTCTGAAATACCACATAAAACAACATAACAGGAAAGGATATATCTGATTGGAGTACTTTTTATGCAAATTACATAGATAATTTATCCTTTGGCATTAGCTGAGCTGAGTGTGTATCTCTGCCACGGATGTCTGAAGCTGCCATAAGTCATGGGGGCCTAACCTACTCCCTACTGAAAGCAATTAGAGACTAGAGGACTCCCAATTGACTTTGTGGAAGGATAGTTTTTTGCCCCTATCAAAATGGCAAAAGCTGCCGTAGCTTTGTTAGTGTTGGGTAACATTAAATATTGTTGAATAAAATTGAGACCAATCCTGTGTTGTACATAAAGACAGATGTCCACTAACAAGGCAAAATTAGGAGCGGGGTCCTGGCTTGTTTTTAAGATACATAGTAGAGAAAGATCTAGAGGTGTTAGATATTTCTGTGGATAACAAGAATATGCAGTGATGTCATGTTTAAGCCAATCTTCATCCTTTAAACAAGCACAAAGATTAATTTGGAGGGTAGAGGAGGCAACACAAAGGTGACTATTCCCTCTGAAATTTGAACACAGACTACTGTCAGAGATATCTGAATAGTGACAATATGTAAACCACACATCTAATTCATTTTATCAAATTTTCCCTCTTCTCTGATGAAGCAAGAGGACTTGAATTTTACAGAATTTTTCTCATAAAAATGAAATGCAGTTATGAGTCAAGATATAAAATAAGATTTCTCACTAAGGCATTCACAGGAAAGTAATAATGTGATAGGATGCTATCTGCCAAAGGTATTAGCATTAGGAGAAAGCATTGGTTAAATTCAAACCTATTATCTGCATGAGAATGCAAGTGTGTTTAACCTTCCTCTGTCCTAAGTGTTTTAGCTAAGCAGAATTGGTCACTGCAGGCACATGTAAGAAAATTCATAAATAATTAGAAATAGCCAAGGGTGTCTCAGTGTCGAGTAGTCAGTACTTTGCAAAATCAGTATGCAGTACCATTTTTGACCACTGCAGTTCTTCAGTTTCCATCATATAAGTTTTAAAATGTAATTATTTTAAACAAACCTATAGTCTATAGTTGGAATAGCTTTCTGGAATATTTTTATTCTGAAGATGTCAGTTTGCAGAATTTCATCAGCTTGCCCAAGACCTCAGGGATATCCAGAAATGGGAGGACAGTCTTAGTTCACCTTCCTTTAACATATTTTTAAAAAGCATGTAATCTTTAGCGTGTTTCTGCTTTCAGCATGCACATGGTGCAGGGACAAGTGCATGTCCAGAGCCCACACTAAACTTCCCCAGAACTCTCACTATTTTTAATAGTGGTGCTCTTTCGATGACTTCCTTAGTTCCCTGGGCAATATTTGGTGAGTTTTTGACACTGAAGATTTGAAGAGACTAATAAAATAAATCTTAAAAATTAAAAAATAAATTAAAAAAAAAAAAAAAGAAAAACAAGCAATGAATCATAGAAGGCTGTTTAAAGGTCTGTTTAATTGAATTTAGATGCTGAATGACCCATTGTGTGGAGTAATGTTGCTGGAAAGCAAAAAAGCGATTGGGTTTATAAAAGCTATCTTTTTGTTACATATTGTTCTTCAGTATCTGCTAAAGCACCAGCTTGTGCAGGTTAGCTTGTGATGAGACAAGTGCAGGTGTTGCTTAATGCTTTCAAGAACTGTTCAAAATTCTTCTAAATGGATGACTTGACTTCACCAGTCACTCATAGTGACTAGGAAGTGTATTCCATGTTATAAAAATAATGAAAGCTTCACTCCTGTGATGTTGTGGACTTAATTTCACATGACTCAGACTCATGGAAAAATAAGACTGGCAAGAATTTTAAGATTAATCAAGGCAAGTTCAGCTATGTTGTGTAATTCCCATAAATGTTGCTTGAGTATCTCCTCTGAAGGAAAAATAGTTGACTACCGTTTAGCTAGTGATGTGTTACAGCCCTGCAGAATTGCTACAATAGTCCGTTTTTCTCCATCCTGTATTACTGATTGAAGATGCACCTTTTTAGGGTACCCAAATAGTCATATTTTTTAATAAATATTGAAAAAAAAAACCCAAGTATTGCGCAGGACTGAATGCATGTTGTCAAGGTAGAATTTGAAATGTAGTTGCTTTTTTTCCTTCTCTCAATGTGCTTGAAAGGTGAGATATATAAAAAAATCCTTCGGTATGTGCATGTGGCTGCTTCTCAAGAATAATATCTAGCCAAAATCTCACCGTGATCTGTGCTGGGTAACAGTTTTACCTATACAAAGATATAAATTCCGAATCTGAAGCTCTGAAATATCATCAGAAGATCAGGATGAGCACTAGTGCGGAGGTACCAGGATTTGGTGCAAAGCCAAATTCTTTGTGCATGCCATCTTCCCACTCTTTCTGTTCTTACGGAAAGCTGTATTTAAATTATTACAGTAGATGCTGACATCTAGTGGCCATACTGCATAGGGTATAATTCAACTCGGTCACCTGTACTTTTCCAAAGGGGTGTCGTAAGGGGTGAACCATGCTTTTCAGCACTACCGTTGCTTTCAGTCTTCATTCTTTGCTTGTAGAGGCTTTGTAGTGCCTATTTTTAAAGTAATTCTAAATTGCATATTTCCCTTGGAACTTATCTCAACATCATGTAGTTTAAATACTCTGCAAAAGTAAATATTTTCATCTTCATGTGAGTTTGACATATGAAGGTATGTGGTTATCTAACTTGAGTGCAGTAGAAAAGCCTTTAAATGGTTATTAAATTGTTTTATGCAGAAATAGAATGGTGCTATATAGAAGGCATTAAAAGCTTGCAGCTCTGACCAATTGTTGAATCACTGTGTTCCAAGATACCGAGACAAAACCTTGAAATCCAGTTCAGAGAAGTATGTTAAGAATTTCCATTGGCTTTCCAAAAGCAATACTGACAATAGATGAACTTTTTTTATTTGTCAACCATTAATGCCAATACTTAAGAAGCAACTGGACAAATTCATACAGGAAATAATTACCAAGAACTGTTAAATTCAAACACATTTACTGGTTTGGAAGCTCCTGGAGCCACAAATTTTTGGAAGCTGGTGAAGTATTCTGAGAAGTATGGCTGCCTCTTTGCCTTGTTCTTATGCCTTTGCTGGGGCTGTGGCCAGAGAGGGGGTGCTGGGCTACTGTACCTTTGGTATGATCTAATAAATCATTCTTTATGGTTAAGGGAATAATATTTTCATTTTCTAGGTTGTAACATCCTTAGCTAAGCATCACAACTATCCTTTCCCATTTTGTTGCTTTTAGTGAGCTAATTTGATTTGTGTATCACATTTTAGAGATGTACTTTGCAGTTCTATGTAATGAATAAAAAATTCTAGAAAATGCCCCAATACAGAGAAATACAAAGGATTGTGTTACATTCTAAATGCCACATAAATCCATGTTTCCTGGCATGCATGGGCTGCTGATTTCAAAATTGTGTCTGATGTGATTAACCATTTTCTTCATCTGTATTCTATCAGTTGTGTTATGTCAGTTTAATTTCCTTTGGAAAAAGATCAATGGAAAAAGGAAATACAGAGAATGTCAAGATGCCCCCTTTAGCATTTAATGCTGTTGTGTGTAGAATCTCAGCTAGCTAAAACCGAAAAAGAAATATTTGCTATGTTTCGAGATTAAATACTGCAGCATTTTAGGCCCGAATGGTACCAAAATCAGGCACCTCAGCCTCTACCTCAGTTCCCATCATATAATTTTGCCAAGATTTTAGGTCTGTTGCTGCACTATCAGAACGGGTGTCAGCCGCCTATATCCCTTGAGGTTTAAAGGCCTTAATCCACTCTGTTGTGCACTGTTCCAGAGCAATGACACATAATCTTAGAGCAGTCCTGTGTTTGCCAGCTTTTGGAAGTATTTGCTGTGCTATCTTAAAGAAAAATGAGTCATTATTTCTGTTGGTATGATTACATATATTACATTAGTTTTTCCAGCTTGGATCCCAACTGCAACTAAACTTCATTTTTATTTGAAACTGGTTTTACTGAATAATCTAGAACTGGAAATACAAAAACACTTTGTGAAATTGTATTGTTGGAAGAGGATGGTCTTAAAAATTCACAGTTCAAGATTTTTAGTTACAAATATCTTTACTTCTCTGTTGCTTAATGCTGTTTCAGTTTTCTTCTAATTTTGAATCTAAATTGTCTACCAAATAAGATTTGGAATTGCATTACACAGTTACAATTATATGTCAGACCATGATTAGTTTCATTCCTCTGTGATCAAAAGGTTAAAAAAAATGTAACTAGGAAGGACTGAAAGTTCTGATTAACTGTGCACTAGTCATTGCAATTGGCATTAGAAGCAGTAGAAATAACAACCCTATTTTTGTAGTATTTTCCTTGCAGATAATGGACTGTAGCAGGAAAGGTAGAAACCAAAGTGCAGTGAAGGTGTTAACATCCCATTTTGTGCAAAGTATGGAATTGCATTTCCTATTCAGAATGGTATGCTGTGTCATATACCCCCTGACATCCTTGCTATGCACATCTTTATAAAACTCCTATGAAGGGAGTCAGTGCTGTTTTTCCCATGTCAAATGGATTAAGAACTAAGACTATTGAATATAGATAAATTCCAAGAAAGGACTTAGTTGGCTGCAAGTCAGGCCTTTCCCTGTGTAATGTGTAGGACAGGCTGAGGATGATGGAGTTTAATATCCAGTATGCTAACTGGGGAGACAGCTAGTCAGCAAGAGTGAGGCAACAGGACTCATTCACAAGAATGAGCTTTCAGTTCCATCCCAATAGTTCTTTAATCATGTCTGCCAGAAAAGGCCTGTGGAGCTTAGTACAGTCCGTATCCACAGGTTAATTAATAAACTGAGGCCCTAATGGGAGTCCAACAAAGAAAAACACAGTTTCTGGATCCCAGTTAGGTTTATGCATGTATCTAGATCCTGTGCTCCTATTCCCTGTCATATATGGAATAGCTTGATGCTGAAATAAAAAAGTGGGGTTTGACAATGGAAGTGAAATAAGGAAGTGAGATAAATATGTAGAGTGTAGGCAATTCTAGGGTTAAAAAGCCAGATCATATTTTTGGACTAAATGGTAACTGAATAGAACTCTATAACATCAATGATCAAAGCAACCGCCGACTAAATAAAGTCTTTTGTTGCAAGCAGGTTCTTTTTGGCTGATGCTGTTGCAGTACATACATCAGACCACGAGGTAGAGCTACATACAATGATTAGAATCAGGTTTTGTGCTATGTAAACTTTCAAGGGGTTTAGACGCTGTTGTGACAAGTATATTTGAGAATGGCTTTTCATTATCTGAAGTAATGTGAAATAATGGCTGTATACTTGTTAGTGGAGAGATTTTCCTTTTCCTTTGTAGTCGAAAAAGTGAAAAGGTGAAAAAGGACATGCATGAATACTAAAGGTGAAGTAGACTGCTGTTTCAAAAAATAATTCCAGGGTTTTTTTACTACCATGAGAGAAATACTTGTAACCATTCAGGGAGTTTAATTAGCATAGTATTTAAGATATTATCTTAAAGATTCAAGTTCCAGTTCCTGCCCTAAGACTGAGTATTTTACATTTAAGATAGATTGTTCTAATAACTAGGCTGTTAGAGGGTAGGTCATTCATTGACTCTGACTTCAGAAACTTTCCTGAAATATTTTTGCATCAAACAAAAGAATGACTTGGTGATTGAGGTAATTTTGTTTTTATTAGACACAATATGACATGATATGGCAAGAAAACTGGTTGTCCTTTTAGGAATGCAAGAATTTCTTCAGAACTATTTCACAGCTTTGAACTTGTAGGCCAGAAAGCTTGCATGCTTTTCCTCAGTGTGCTTGTATCATTAGAGATATCACAGGTATGACATATTATAACTATTTTTTCATTAATACATATTTTGGAAAAGTTTTGTTGGTATTACATTAAACATTTCACCAAAATTTATGAAATCTGATACGATTAATGTTGGGCTGTCTGTTGCAGTTTGTCTTTCTTTTCCATTTGTCTTCTCTTCTGTCTCATGTCATCTTCATCTGAAAGGTCAATATGTGTCTCTTCTTTCCTAGAATGCAAATGTTTGTCCGAAAGCAAAAATATTATTTTCCTTATACCTTCATACCTATGTGCTGTATAATGTATATTCTGAGTTTGATCTTGAAAGCTGTGCAACACGTAACAGTATATGCAGTGTTTATTTGGCAAGGCAGCTCTGAATTTGTTGCTATAGAATATGAAATGTCATATAAATATAATATTCTTCTCCTTTCAGTCAGCTTGATGCATTTGTGGCATTCCATAGCAAGATACCTATATATTTTGACAGCCTTTTATGGTGAAGTAGTGCCCCTGAGAACATTCTTACACAGAAGGTAGATAGCCTGATTTTTTGTGGAAGCTGTACACCTGTAACTTATCTGTGGTTGCACCCGCAATGTGATAAGCATAGTTTTGCTGCTAAGGAGTTTATAGTCATGTGAACTGAGAATTCTTTGTTAGTCTGAAAATGATGGCATGGGTACTGACAACAAATATGTGGTTTAATGACCTGAAGTAGTTCAGGTGTTCTAGTGCTCCTGTTACTATTTTTTGTTATTTCAGTTGAGGAATGGCAGTTAACGAGTTCTGTTCTAGGAATGCAGGCACTTTCTCCAGATTAGGTCAAATTTATGTTATATGTAACAGGGACTGTCATTTTTTTCATCATGTGCCTACATCTAGTTTTAGTTCATATACACATAGTTCTTCAGGGTTTTCAAGTTGAAACAAACCAATAAATATATTGCATATACTACCCAGCATAAGCTTTTGATACTGCACCACCATTAATCTGTCCAGTATCTAGCAGACTATAAGTGCAGCCTGCAGGTTTGGCAGTTGTAGCCATTTTAGACTACTGAAAGAGTAGTCTGCTATGAAATACACTGAAAAAACAATTTACAGTGCTCAATTCCAGTATGAAGCAAATTGTGGAGAAGTATGAGCTTTGCAAATTTCAGCGCAACATGCTGTGCTTACTGTAGTTTCTCTTGGAGCAATTTTTGGTATAGAAGGAAAGTTTCTCTGTTATATAGGAGTGGTTGAGGAAATGAAGTATAATTATCTTGAGGTAAGAGAAATGGTGCACCTCATTTCTAAAATGTAAAGGATGCAGAGATTCTCGGATTAGAGAACTGAGGTAATTTCGCTCATACACCACTCTGATTATGTGAGGAGCACAGTATGACGAGACTGACTATAGTTCAGACACCAAAATATCTTCAAATACATAAAAGATTGGCAAAGAGAAAGGAATTAGGCTCTTCTTTTTATCCCCTACAGACAGGATGAGCAGTAACAGGCCTGGGTTGCAGCACAAAGTATCCAAGTCAGACATTAAGAAACACTTTCTGGTGGAAATAGAATGAAGCATTGGAAAAGATTTCCTGTGGTGAAACTGCAGTGTCTCCAGTGTTGAAGGTCTTTAAGCACAAGTAGGTAAACATTTGTCTGTCTGGAGTGACCTTAGTAGAGCTGATCTTGCAGTAGAGCAAAGAGCCTAGATGACCCCTGTGGTTTCTACTAGCCGTAGTATTTTATGGAGGTTTTTGTGCACAGATTCCAGCTGGGCTTCACCTGATTAAGTGGAAATGACCCTTCCTTGCAACTTTGGTGTTCAGTTCCTTAAGAGTTTGTTAGTGTAATCACTCATGTATGCGAAGCAAGAAGTTCAAGGGTTTTTGTGGTTTCTCATCCCTCTTGCATTCCAAGCATTTGCTTGCCCTAAACTTGATGGACTTTGTCCATATCCTTTCCCTGCTTTCCACTTCCCAGCTCCTATTAGTCTTAATGCTTTTCATTCGCTGTATCTGGCACACACTAGTCCCTTTTATCAAAGGACTTTCACACCTGAGGCCTCCAGTCACATACTTGCAGTAAAGTAACAGCTTAAAAGCAAATCCTTTTAAATCCTGAGGCCAAACACCGTAACAAACATATCTTCTCAAGAGATCAGTTTCCAAATGTGCTTTTGAACCTAAGTCCCAGCAGGCATTTGGCTTTAAGTGTGTGATAGGGCTTTATTTATTTATTTATTGCAGAGCCATCCCCCCTTCATTGTTCCCATCTCAAGATGCGCTATTTAAACCTGTACCTCTGGTGAATTCTACCATTGAAGTGTAGATTAGCAGAGTGCTGCTGGGTGGTGAAACATCGCAGGACAAAAAGACATATCAAAATGAAATCTTATGAGAAAGTGTCAGTTGCAGGGAGAATGTATATCTCTTGTTTCCGGAGGGAGGGAGAAGGTAAATCATGGTTTCAAATCAACATTTATTTGAAAATGTGCTGTATATGGGGCAAGGAGCTCAGACTGCGGCAGTCTGAAGGAGGGTTTAAAAATGTGAGTTATCTTTGTGAAATATTGTGCAAGATGTGCCATAAACTACTTTAAGGTGCAGAACAGGCCTCGTATAGTGAGATTACACCTGAAATATCTTTAAATAGTAGTGTCTGGATTCTGCTGGTCAGTTTGCAAAATATACTACATGCCTTAGGAGACAGCATACTTCATTGTGTGTGAAATTATTACTCATACTTGCAGATTAATATTAGCACTTTCAAGGGCCTGTTCAGACATGCAGTTTTGCAGTTTGCAATTAGTTGATGACTTCTGTATTTTTTGTGGGTATTATTGCTTGGGACATTTAGCCCTGTGTGAACTCAATGGTAGATTGTTTATATAATATCACAGTTCTTTCAATCCATACTGAGTATTGCCAAACTGTAAAACAAGATCAACCCCGCATACAGGAGCACAGTCCCCTGAGGACAGGGCTATGTACTAGGTAAGGCTTGATTTTAATCTTACTCTTGTCGGCTGTATCTGCTGACAGTTCATTTTCAGGTGACTACGTACTATAATACCATCACTCACACTCTTTTCCTTTCTTTCAGTTAAGCACAGTCACATTAGCTTGTTATTCTTGCTTGAGGAAAGATATCGAGTAATCATCATGTGAAGTCTTAAATAAAAAATGGTTGCAGAGCTTCTTGGGTTTTGGATCTTTTTCATCCCTTGCAAATCGGAGCCACTCCAGAACTTCAGTATCTACTCATATTCTCTTATTCCAGTAAACCTATCTTTTCATTCCTTCTTTTTCTCTCTCACTTTTAAAAGAGGGTTTCTTTTTTCATGCTGTGGGACTTAAAGTACTAAGCAATCTCAGTTCTCCTCCTTTCCCTGAAAATTCCTTTATTCTCATTTTACTGAGAAGAGAAAGGGGGATTGTCAGTAGAGACAAAAGTTAGAAAGTCCAGTTCTGTAATTCTATGTAAATCTATCCCTCCAAATACCACTTTTCCATTCACCTTAAATACCCTTTGACACTTTCCAGACCCCTGACATAATGTTGTTACTCTATGTCCTGTTGTTCCCCAGCTTGATGGAGGTGAGTGTCAGGTGAAAATCTGGGACTTATCTTCAGTACATTGTAAGGCCAAAATAGCCCTTCAGATTTGTTTCTTATTCAACTCTTATTCACACATGCAAATATCTAGCTCAGTTTATCTGATGCTTTAAATTCAAGCTAGTTAGTCTGGTGAAGCTTTGATTGCAACTGGTGCTTGATGTAATTGGCTCTCAGCAATTCAAGTTACCCAGCTTATAAAATGTTAATGTAGCTTCTCTTTGCAGACCAATGCTTTTCAGTTTGGTTGTTCCTACAGAAGACACAATAGTTTGAAATAAGTTATTTCAAGAAAGTAACTCAAGTTAGCTGTTACAGTGAATAAAAGTGCAGTAATTCATCAAGACATTGAACTGAAGAAAAGCAGGCAATTCTAAAGCTAAATACAACTCTTAATACAATGACTTAAAAGTATAAAACCCTATAAAAGTATTATGAACTATTTTTAACAAAAGAAGGAAAACAAAAATAAATGCTTAAAGCTAAATATGCCACAAACAATATGATAAGCCAGAACCCTGTCTAAATTTTTGCCATGTTGAAAGTTACCTACAAGGCATGTAAATAAAAAAAAAAGTGCAACAGTGAATATTTATTCCAAATCTTTTGCACCAAAAAAAGGATGACTGTAGTTCAATCCTTTCTTCTTAAGAATCAGAACCCCAAAGGCAATCTAATATAGCCTAAAGCAACAGATTTATAATAATATTAATAGCCATATGCTCCATTTGAGCTAAGTACCCCACGGCAGTGTGGTAATCCTCCCTGATTCTGAAAGTTCCATGTAAGTCTGTAGATATGAAAACTAATATAAATTGAATCTGTAACAAAATAGAACAGATTGTAACTAAGTTGAAAGCACATCCTTTGGGCACGGTCAGCATAGGGGTATCTGTGGGATATTGAAATGTGAATTAGTTGTAACACATAAAGGTCTATTGTGTCATTAATGTGTTTGATAGAGTTTAGATGTGTATGTTAGTATACGTCATCTCCTTAATCTAGTCTACATTTGGTAAAGATGATAACGAATGCAGTTTTATGTAGCCTTATATTCATAACAATATGCAGTAGATAGTTTTCCCGTAAGAATACAGGTCTAGCCGTAAGTGAAAGCCTTTGGCCTCTTCTACACTGCAATTCAGATCATAGTTCCAGTACAGGCTGTGTTCCAGATCTTGATACAAAATAGCTTTGTACTATCCTAATAAACACAACCAAGCTATATCATGGGAAATACGCTACTTCGCTGTCTTGTGTCAAAGATGTCTTAAACACATGGGATTTCTACTCTTTTGGTCTGTTCATTTTTATTCTTTTGGTCTTGTCAAGCAGTATGAGCATGTCCCCAGAGAAGATATCTTCCCAGTGTCTCTTTCAAGTAGAACAGTTCCATTATTCCCTTTCTGCAGATTAAGATTTTTTTTTTTTTGAAGCCGCTATTAAGAAGGGTGAATTTTGAAACAAGTTAAATGCCAAACTCACTGGAATGAGTGGAAGAACAAAGCCTTGCATCTGCTACTGGCTACCTTTCTCCGAAAAACATTAATCCTACAGAAAGACTGTGAAAATGTAAATAACATATCACTGTGTAAATTGTACAATCAGCTGAAAGGGGTTACATATTCAAAGCTTTGTATTTGCAAAACTATCAAAAAACTTTGCACTTTTGTAGAGGAATACCACCTGGAAAAGTATGTATACTTTTCAGGTCTGTAAACATTCCTGATATTATCAAACTTGCTACACATTTGCAGGTCAATTCTGCAACATATAGATATTTCTTTACTCATTCCAGTGGCCATTTGTCTGTGACTTTGAGATGTTTGACAAGCTTATATATTGCCAGTAAAAGTAGTGTTAAGGTAGATTATCAGTAAACTTGCATTTTATCGTTAAAAGTGATGGGACTGACATGCATGAGTACAGGTACTTGAACATTCTTTGTCCCCAGTGTTCTTGTTTTAATTTTCATTATATTCCCATTCTTCCAGCACTCCGTGCATATGAAAGCTGTAAAAGTGAGAATTCATTCTCAGAAATTTGTCCCAAGACTGTATTTCTTTGATTCATCCAGTGTTTCAACAGATAAGTAGGATTTTTAAAAATGCCCAACATGTTTTTGGAAGAGACACAGGAGTGTATTTAAGAAGTGTTCACACTACTCTTAGCCTTCAGTGAGCACCTGCTGTAACTCACCTAAAATGAGTTTAACTAAATGTTACCTTCCATCAAATGAAGAGAGCTAAGAAAGTCATGTTAAATAGATATTGCTTTTTATCAATATGTAATTGTGGCCACATAGGGGCAGTGTTATCAGTCTAACATTCACTAAAGCTGTATACATCCCACTGTGGATACTGACACATGAATGGGTTTTACAAGATTAATTTAAAAATAAGAATAAGAAGATATGTATAATATTTTTCCTTTCTTAAATTTCTTATTATTCATAGGAGCTAAATATACATTGGAGAACTCCATCTAACAATATTCAAGCATACAAGTGCCATTGCAGTTAGGGATACAAATGCCAAACAGACTTCCTTTAAGTAAAAATGTAGAGTATAAATTAAAAAAATGAAAGATCGATCTCCTATCAGTGAATTTGCAAATACTGTACGCTCCTGTGGGGTGTTAGTGACATGGTTAGTGACATGATTTCAGATAAAGCCGATGTAAATTAGATATCTAATAATCCAGCCAAACATGCCCTTAATCCATATTTTGTGTTGATAGCCTAGTTCACAGATTCCTTAGATTAGGAGCTCATCTTCTTATCTTTTTAGAAACTGATAGCATGGTCCTTTTAACAAGGTAAATTCTTATCTTGCTCAGATGGCGTTCTCAGCGTTGTATCGCCCCTTCTGCCCTAAACTGTTGAGTTTAATGTCATTGTATTTATAATGATGCTCCCTGCCCTTATCCCACATTCCTTTTCCTGCTGTCCTTTCTTTGATGTAGCTCATTTTGTTGTCATACAGACTATATGCCAAATGTTCATTCAGTGCCGATTATTTTAGATCAAGGGTTATTTTCCATTGGCCTTGTTAAAAAAGATAATAGGGAAATACTTTTTTTTGTTGATTCCACCACAAAAGTAGCTGTAAAGAAGCAGAAAGAGGGGGATTCTGCAAATCATAGCACTTTTTTTTTTTTTTATTGTTCACCTGCTCTTATCAATGAGTTTAAAGACAAAGGCAGAAAGACAAATAGGAAAGAGTTTTGTTGGGGTTTTTTTGTTGATGTTGGCTTTTTTTAACCTTTAATGAAGATATGGTGTGACAAAATGAACTAATTTAATCAGTGGAAAGATCAGCAGGCATTCACAGGAGCCCAGAAACTTCATACAGTTTATTAGACAGATTTTTAAGTTTCTTTCAGGAGCTTTCACCTCCTTGCTACCATTTTCATTGCTCCACACTGACTAACTAACTTTTTTCTTTTAAATAGTCTAGCTGATTAACATAATTAGATTAATCCTAATTTAGCCACTTTGTTGTCAGAATTTATGAAAGGACCATGGGCCCATACATATTTTCTAGTCAGCAGATCCAGTAAAACATGCTACTTCTCCCTGCAAACTTTGCATTCAGTGCTGTTTTGTGGTGATTACCATTTGGGCAGAATTGTGAACATGACAACAAAAACTTAGCTGTGAGAAAGCAATGTTACATGACTGCATTTTTAGAAGTATCCATTTATATGCTATCTTTTTTATTATCATGTATCTTAATGTTTGTTTATATTTTAATATTAGCTATAATATCAACAGTTCTCTTGTTTACACTACCTTTCATCCAGGAAGCCTTCTAGTGTAGGCTAACCAGTCAGCACACCCACAATTTGGAACCAGTGAGAGCCCATGCTGCCACTAACCCTCTTGAAAAGGGCATGCAGGGAATCCAGGGAAATGGGGATACTGTTCTGATGATACAATAAAAAGAAGGGCAAGCAATATAGAACATAAGGAGGAGAGCTGGAGTTATTGTGGTGGATCCATATGAAACCATTTTTAATAAGAATATCCTCTATGTCTTCTCCCACATCCATCCAGCAACTGTGCTTCACTGAATACTAATAATATGTAATAAAAATTTTATCCAGGCACAAACAAGTATTCTCTCCTTATAAAACAGAAGTGATGTGTTCCCTATATTTAGTATTTGTATCCTATTATATCAATCAGGGAGCAGTCACCCTGCTCACCCTTAGAAAGAAAAGTTTCCATTTAAATTTTAATCTTTTAGAAACCTATGAACAACTGAAAACAGGAAATTAGCATGGAAATCATTCCAGGCTTAGTAGTACAATGAATCAGAACCTCAATTATGGTTCTGATTAGCAAAGCTGTATTGAAGTCATTGAGCTGTATCCAGTTACCACTGATAAGACTGTAGTTCAAAATGCTTGTGGATTAAATCCTGCCTCCATAGCACTGGCTCAATGATTACTGTCAATTTATAGTATTGATATTAATATTAGCAGCTCCTAGGGTCCTCAGGGATCAGGAGACAGTGCTGATTAGACACCTTGGAATATATGGTTTTAACGTACAGTTTCAGAATTTAGTTTGATACGAGATCAGTCAAAAGAGAAATCAAATACTTTTTTTAAAAAATACACTGCAGTGGTATGTGGGAGATGGAGAAGAAACTACAGAACTACAGTGCATACAGAGCCTGCAGGAAAGGAAGATTACTTACCTCTAGCTGCTGAATGGTATTAAGGTGTCACAATGCCTGTGGTACGCTGCACAGAACCAGGGAAAGGAGCAAGAAGCTTTCCCACCTTTTGATTTCTCCATTTGTTATATACCATCCATTTGTGTTAGTCCTAGATGGCTTTGATTGGAATAAGAAGCTGCCTTGTGAATAGTGTAGATATTGTGTATAGAAACATGTTTAGCTTTTCTTCACACACACAGCAGTATCTACATTTCTCAAGAAATCCTCTAATTCAGAGAAATCTTACAGTGACATCTAGACTTAGTAGAAAGCATTCCACAACCTTTAAATTTTTTCACCTTCAGTATAGAAAATAAATCTAATTTTAAAAACCTACTTTTCTTTACAGACACAGTTCCTTTGTACAAAATCTCTGTATGTGGAAAGCAAGGGTTAGGCTTATTGCACCCACTTCACTCCTGTTTGATTTATCGAGCATTCCTTAGTGCTTCACACAGCCCAATAAAGGGCTAAATTATTGCAGCTCTGCTGTGGAAAGGCAAGAGAGAGAAAAAAAAAAATCTGTGAAGAAAATCAAGACAACTATATTCTTGACCTCAACTTTACTACTTTCTTGATTTTTTAATTTTGTTTAAGTACATCATCCTTCTTGTATTTATTAGTCTTTCTAATATGACATGCCATAAGGGTGTGTGCAGTGGAAGCAGTCCTTGCTTTTAAACTTCCTAGAACAAGAACATAGAAGCAGAAAGTAAGCCAAGATAGTAAAGTTGCTTGATTGGCTGCATTTTAAGCCCACTTTATGTTGGTGTGTACGATAAACGAAAGGTGAGAATACCCTGAGAAAGAGAATGTTGCTGTCTTGTCAGAGAAAGGGGATATTTACGAATTGGTATAGGAAGCTGATATTGCTGTCATTTTGTGGTGAAACATAGGATTTCTATTTCAGTTACTATCCATCTTCAAGGATAATTAAGGAAAAACAAAAGTGAAAATCAAGCCTGAAGTTTTCAATTGATTCTGTTATCTGTTGGTGGTTTCTGTGTGACTGGTTTCTGAATGGCTGGCCCCATTGCTGAAGAAGCCTAGGATGGCCAGAATTTTAGCACTGCTGAGACCACTCTCTCTCTCTTCCTTGTCTTAGCATTTACATCGCTTTGTCACCTGATATATCTCTCTCTCTTAAAGAGAGTTTAAGAAGTACCAACATCATACACGGGAAAGCTATACAACAGCACAGACAGCATACTAGGAAGTATTTGTACACCATCTTGGCTTTACATGGCATATAGCTATTTTGCAGGAAAAGCTCTGTTAAAATGTTCCTGGCACAGAGTTGTATTTATTTCTAACCTTCCTGAAAACTATTGAGCTGTTCTCTAAAACATACATGAAAACAGCTTCTCTTAATATTTTTCTGAAACCTTTGGAGAGCTGAGCACACACTTAACTTCTTAGCTCTCTCACCTGGATTTCGTTTCAGTCATTCCAACTGGCTGTTTGTACTAAATACAATCATTCTAAACAGAGGTTGTTTCTTTCATGTTTTCAAAATACACCATATACGATCCTTATCTGCTTCACATGGGTTCTGCAGAGTAGAATGCTGTGCCTGTAACTTCCTGGATGAATAGCGCAATTGTAGAACAGCGAAGTATTGGGATCTTTAGAGCGATGATGCGGTCCAGCAGGTACAACCTCCAGTGGATGCCAGGAACCAGGATTTCTGTTCCTGATTCAGTCACTGACCTGCTAAGTAATCTTGGACAAATCGCTCTTTACCTCTTTCTGCCTCTATACCTCCAAATGTTTCTTTGCTATTTTAGATTAAAAGAGGTGGTAAGAGGAGGGTCATGTTATGCTAGGAATAATTATCACAGAATAAGCATGCTATTTACTAAAATGTAATAGCCTCCAAAAGACAGTTCTAAGAATTATTAGAGAGGATGGTTACTGACTATAATCAAAGCTATGATACTTTCTGTCTTAGAACAATTACAGTCTAAATAGACAAACAAAAGGGAATGTGGTGGAAGTAGAGGAATAAAGTGGTCTGTTTCAAGGCTTATAGCAAGTCATTAGCAATAAGGATTCTTGTTTCCACATCTTCATCAGCTGCATATATTTTCTGCTGGACTACCTAGCTACTTCAGGTCAGATTCTGTCTTACTAATAATACATAATGGTATAATATGACAGATTTACTTGGTCCTCTAAAGAAACTCCTACAAAAAGTGTCTTTAAAAAGAGGATAATTTACCTTTGGCTTTTGGCTTCATTTGTTCTTTACTTATTAAATATTGTTCATTAAAATACGTAAAGACTACTTAACACCTTTTATCTGAGAATACCAAGGGATGTGATAAATATCAATTAAACTGCAAATCACACCTGATAAGTAGCTGATAATCATCCCCATTTAATAGCTGGAAAAATAAAGCAGGGATGAAGTTGTTTAATTTCCAAGTTTTTCTCTGACTGGTTTGTATTGGCATGGCAGCTGAGTGTCCAGCCCTGAAATTCTGATGGATTTTATGCTAATGCCATACTTCTGAGAGGAAGCAGTGGTCTTCCATAATACGACATAACACACAGTGCAAAGCATGCAAAAGCATTATTGAAAAGATGGCTAATGTTGGGCTGCAAGTAGACTTCAGAAACTTCTGCATAATGTTACAGATTAAAAATTAATAGAAGTGTTTCAGCTGGCATGATAACCTGTTGCATGCAAATATAGTAGGATACAGGCTTTTGTTAGAGGATTAATGATACATCAGACTTTGCACTGGTCTGTAACTTCAGCTTCAGATAAGGAGCTCAAGGTGTAGTGTTTAATCACTGACCATTCACAATTATATCTGCTTTGGCAGTTTATATAAAGATAGTCTCGCTTCTTGCATTAGTTAATAAAATTGTCATTAGGAATGAAAATAATGTGTTGGGGAAAGCACTGATGTCGCAAAGACCTGATTTGTATTTCAGTTGTTTCTACATACTGTATTTTAACCATGACAAATTTTGTGTTAACTTACTTAAAAATACAAAATCATATGGAAAAATCTGTTTGGGAATATTCAAATGTTATAGCCCCAGTTGCTTCAATCTTTGTTGTCATTGCCAAAGGAAGGGTGCATGATTGAGAAAATGGAAGAAATGAAGGAAAAGTGGGCATTAATGTCTGTTCTGCTGTAAAACAGCATCTGCTGGATGATGGAGTTTTTTTCTTTGGTTTTATTTTGAAATCCAGATAAGAAGCAGCATGAAATTCAGTATTTAATTTTTCTGTTCTTGGCGTAACTCTCTTGCTTTTCTCTAGCTCCATGCTAAAGTGCCTAGGGTAGATCTAAAAATTTTCCTTACCTGAATCAGGATGAAAATTTGAAACCTTAAACTTCTTCAGAATGGTAATCTAAAGCACTGAAAGAAATCTGAAGAAGAAAATATTCACATGACATCAATTACCATTTAAGGATTATAGTTACATCCATGCAAGCCTTAATGAAATCAGTGGAGGTTCCTTGGAGCATTATTTTGCTCTTTGGAGTAGAATACCACTGTATTTGGACATGGTTACAAGTTCATAGATTAATGCTACAACTTCAACACAAATCAAATTGATTTTGCTAATCTAGGTAATGACCCGAACAGACTTAAATGTGTAATGTAAAATAACCCTGCTAGTCTAGGAGAGGCCTTTAGCTGCTGCTGCTTATCTAGAAACAAGGACACAGGGTGTACTGTTAAATAACAAGAAAGCCTTTTACAAGTTACAGCCTTCCAGAGTGCTAGACAGTTCTGAGGCACTCTCTCTGTGACAAACAAGCACAAAAAGGTTCTTAACTGCCTCTTCCTGCTTCAGTGTTATACGTGGGCTGCAAGAGTCTCTCAGAAGTATAGCCAGAGCCTACAGGAGGTTACAAACAGTGGCTGGATACAGGGAGCTGCTAGAATGTTTGCTGAGCTGGCAGCTTTAATTTTGCACCTGAACTGTAGCTGGATTGGCACCACTTCTGTTTCCCAAGGTAAAATTTGTGAGTCCAAAGTGGATTTATTCTAAACCATAACTAGAGGCTCTTATAAGTCATGTTTTTCTGACAAGCCTGAAAACTATCACTTCTGTATTTTTTTATCACACCCCTAAATGTAAGCCACTGGAAACAGGCTGTTTTTCCCTTTACCATTTTTCTGGGTTGCAGATGAATTTTGAGAATGAAATAGAATTGGTAGGACATGCCTAAGATCTGCTGCTGGAGGAGCTCTGAATCAGCTTTCCTCTACTTTGAAGTATACATTCCTTAAATTTATAACAACTGTATTTGTGCAGCCAACTGCCCAATGACCAGAAATAAAGGAAATTCATGTCTAAGTGTATCTGAATTCTGGTGCTATTATGAGGCCCAGTGTAAAACAAATTATTGAAGTCTTCAATGTACCATACGCAGTCTCAGTTCCAAAACTGTTATTGTATTACTATAGATCTTCAGTTAACCCATTGCTTGGGGACATCAGCTATTACATACTAGATTCTGTAGTGAACATATACAAAGGAAAATTTGAAGTTCTTACCCCAGAAACATATGGCTTCTGTAATGTTCCATGTTTACTAATATATGTGGGAAAAATTCAGGGCTGGGTTTCAAAGTTTCTCTATTAAAAGAGACCGAGCATGTAAATCTCCCAGTTTGCTTTGAAAAATATCTTCAGTAGAGTTTGTTACACACCCCATCAAATCACGCTTTCCTCACTCCTTTAAGTAAGCCATCTATTTCAATAGCAATGAGTTAGATTAGATAAATAAGGATATAATTATTTATGCTATATAAATTGCATAACATGTAATAAACATTTACTGTCTTGAGCTGTCATGAGATGCTCATTTGCAATATTTGCTAGAAGCCCATATATTGCTATTTCCATTCCATTGTGATCTGAAAGACTAGACAGTGCTCAAAGCACAGCCCTGAGCAAGAGTTGCACAAATTGCATCCCCTTCCCTCAGAAAGCCCCATGAGTCAAACATCCCCCTGAGTCACAGTTCCCTCCCTGCTTTTCTGCTGCTTTTAGGACATAGCAGTTTTCCTTCTGGTCTGTGCTAGCGACAGATTACAACACCTAACACACAAATGCTGGCTGGCCTGTACTGGCCATTGAGAAAGACGTGAACATGACAGTGAAGAAAAAAAAGAAAAAAAAAAAAAAAAAGACAAAGCTTTTTTGTTGTGGGTTGTTTTTTTTTCTTTTAACCTCTTCCAGCTGACTTACTCCGTCCCCACAACATAGGTGCACCTAAAGTTCATGATTCTAAGGTAGGATCCTGTGTGAAGTTATATAGGCCCTGTCTCTGTCTTGAGGTAGTCTGGGTTCTGGGGGATTTATGCTTATAGAGAAACACTCCACTCCTCTTCAGCATCACTTTCCATACATGAGTCTCCACCTGGAACCGGTATTCCTTGGATGACTCCCACTGATTGATAGAAGATTGATAGTTTGAAGAATAGAGGGACATATGAAGGGAGTTTTTGCTGCTTATCAAACTAATGGGAATTTGGTGCATCTATGGCATTTAGTAGGTGCAGATCTGTTGTAATGAACACATACATTATGTGAAACCTAAACTTGGATCAGCAAAGCAGGTGTAGAATCCCAGCTTATGCATTCTTTTTTTAAAAATTGACATAGTTCTATACCAACAGGCATTTCCAAAGATTATTGCAATGTTGCATCCACTTTGAGAAGAGCATCTTTTAAAAAATCAAAATATAAAACTCAAATTCCAGGCAATTTCAGATTGTAATAGATCTTCAGTTTGGTACAATCCTGGTTTTGTATTGATATGTTCGTACTGACTAATCAAACCAAGATAAGATAATAATGCTTCCTATTTTACTTCCTAGTTCCTGTAACAAAAACGATTCAGGAAAATTGCTCAAGGCTAAAGTCCCAATTACAAAAGTACTAAATTTTCAAAGCAATAACTTGAGTTATTCTTTATCCCCTTCCCCCATTCCTCCTCCAGGAGCAGCAGTCTTCCAGCTGCCTGATGTTGTGTAAAAAAGCCAGGGTCATGTAGATGTCACTTCTTTGCTGTGTTACTTAGCTTCTTTGCACGCTCCTTGAGGTTGCTAGGGTTTGGCATTTGGATTTTACCAATGTGCTAATTACAGAGGAATTTGGGTATCTCCAGCAGTCGGCTTTCTGACGGATTTTGTTGTTGCAGCTGTGATATGTAATTGTTGTAAGATTTACCTTAGTAAATCCATAGGAAGTTCATCTCTTTATCAGTCTGCATGCTAGATGGAATAACCTGAAATGTGCCCTTTTAAAAAAAATAGTCATGGACAGTGTAAAATGGCCCACTAGAAAATTAAGAAATCTTGAAAGTTAGGCTTTCACATTAAATACTTCGGTGGAGTCTGAAATACTGTACAGATTCCAATAGGTGAAATCAAAATTCAGTCCCGTGGCCATCTTTCAAAGTTTTAGAAAAGAATAAAAGTATTTTCTTAGCTTTGTTTTCATTTTCTCAAATACCTTAGGTATTTGAAATGTCCATGTATGGATTTGTAGATTATGTTGGAAACTGCATTTGTTCAACTGAGAGCTTAATCAAATGCACTGTTTACTAGTGCAGTTTATAGGATTGCTTCCTTCTCTTTTTTTTGATTCCCCATGTTCTCTATGTTTCTGTGAAATGAGCTATCTGGAGTAATTCTGCAGATCTTACATGCACCTGAAAGCAGCATTGCAAAGCTTCTCATTCTTTTGACCCTGGCTACAATGATCTCGACACTAAATGACAGCGCATATATACACACCTTGGTAGCCTGTGACTCTCCATCTTTTCTACAATGAGAAGATTCAGTAAATTTTACAAAAAGCAGGGCTAAGTAATTTGTAACAAATTTGAACCGTGAACCATTTATTTCTACCTTCAGCGCAGTGGCCAGCACAAATCCTTTCCCAATTCACACAATGCTTCACTCAGCACTGGCTGTAGTATTTTAAGAGATCACATATGAATATTTTTATTTTGATTACTCTCAAAAGCATGTCTCCATAATTATATAGTAACTTATGCTTTTTGCTTAACAGTCAAAGTACAAGAAGGGTTATATATAGCCAATGAGTTTTTTGTAAAAGTAAATGTATTTGATTAATTGGCTTCACGTCTGTAAAGCCTTGTACGTATGCTTCATTTTACTTGCAAGTGTCATCTCTTGATTTTGAGATTATTATACCCATCAGTAAAGTTCAATACATCCCAGGTGCACAAATCTGAAATGGTTTTCTTAACTTTTTTATTGGATATATGAAAGATTGGAGTAAAGGTTTTTAAGAAAATGTCCACAAACCAGGCTCCAATCTTTGCAAAAACTCCTGTTAAATTCAAAATAATCTGTTCTCCACCATATCTAAATACCAGATGCAGTAGCTTCAGGATCAGACTCTTGTCAGCAGGAAACATTGCTGTCCCATAGACACTATTAGCAGTAGACTGTTCATGAATGTACATGTTAGAAGATTAAATTTTCTTGGCAAGCAAGGTAGCCCAGGGGTTAAAAACATGTCTCTCAGAACATCTGCATGCTGGTGTACTTCAAGTTTTAGCATGCTATCTTCAGGATTATGCCACAGATTAAAGAGTTTTATTTTACCATCAAAGTTCTATAACTAGAATCTCTTCGAATAGGAAACATGAGCTGTTTTGCTGACTGCTCTGGGGGATTTCTTCTTCTTCTTTTCAGGGCTTTGAAAATTAGTGTTCTTTGACATCCACTTTAAATTGATACTTGATAGCCAATAAATCAAAATCAAAATATAAATTTTATCTGTGGAAATCAAGATTAGTTTAATGTTTACTATCCTAATGCAAATTAGATTTCCTGTCTACAGAGTGACAATTTCAGAGGTATTACTAATGTGTATGTTGACATGCTACAAACTGGAACAAGATTTTGGCTAGGAAGAGTGTTTATTTAATGCCTGTCAGTTCATATGTATAGCAAATCTTCTATGCATTATTAGTTTAATTTCCTTTCTGTTTCACTATGTGAAACTATAAGATTTATATTTTTATGACAAAACTTTTCCCTGTAGTGAGAAAAATACAATGTATATTGATGTATCTGATACATCTTTCTTCAGTTAATGACTATAACTTCTTAAATTTTCAATGCAGCCAGACACAAAATTTTAAGACTGGTTTTTTTTTTTTTTTTTTTTTAATAAGAGAGAGGCTAGTCATAAGCCTTTCAGATTGTGAACAGAAAAAGTGGCAGAAATTTCCACACGCAAGCTGTGGAGATCTTGGCAAACTGTTGTACCTTTTTCTCTGTGTCTTCATATGCCATTCATACATTCTACGCTCAGTTCTACTTTTGCAGCCTGATTGTCCAACTTCCAGGTAAGTGGAATCACTGGTACCGAGCTGCTCAAACCAGCTCTGGACAGCTTCTACTCTAGAAGGGCTTGTTTGCTCAGACTGTGTGTAATATGCAGATGCATGGATTCTGCTGTCAGCTCAGATCTCCATTCATGTGAGGCTGGGCCCAAGCTAATAAACCTATTCACATATTAAGACAGGTTATATGTGCCCATGCCATGTATCCGGAACCAGAAGCTTTGGGAAGCTGGTTGTAGATGTATCTGAGCTGGCTTTGTGCATTGGCATGCCACTATGCCCAAGCTTGTAAACTTTCCTGGAAACAGCCATACCATGGGGCTGCGTACAACACAGAGACTGGCCTTTTGAGAACTTGGGGTCTGGAAGCAGTATTGGACTGATATTTCCATTGCTTGGATTTTCATAAACACTCATTGCTCTGAGTATGGAGAGTAAATTTTATTTAGATTGCAGGCTCCTCTGGAGCAAGACTTACTGTGTATTCTGGTAGTGCGTAACAGTATAGTAATACAGCGGGTCATGAGTATGCAATGGGCCACTGTACTATTGTAATACAACTAGTATTTTAGAAAGACTTTTTTCATATGTTTGCACGACAAATAAAATTATGAAAATAAATGTAATAGTAGAGTTCCTTGAGGGTAAACAAGTAAAATAGGATTTACCTTGTTAATAAGGAGTAAAAAACCCAAACAAACCCAAACCAAAAACCCAAACAAAAAAAACCCCCACAAAAACAAGAAAAGAAAGAAGAAAATACTGTGTCGTAAAAACTTTAGCAGCTTGTTCTGCTATGAAAAAGTGTGCTTGGAAATGCATTTCTTTAAAACCAAGCATATAAATATCATATTTGTGATACATAGAGATATACGAGTTTGCGCAGGGCGTTTTGACATATTAATATTTTCTGTGCTGGCACCAAAAAGACCATTTACTGATCCAGATCTCAGACTATTTTAGAAAATGTGCAATTAAAAAGGGTGTGTGATGGGGGGGAGGAGGTAGAATTGCTGGAGTGGAATCACTCTTATTCAGGTTGCTAACCTACTTTTGAAAGGTGGAGTAATTTACTGCTGTACCATGGCCATCAGCTCGTTAATGAACCTAGAAGAAAGAACTAAAAAGACTTCAAAAAGATTACTTGGTAGAGTTCCTTCCCTGTTACCACGAACTGAGAAGGAACAACTCTTTACAGTGAAGGAAGAGCAAATGTGCAGCCTTGTGAGCCCTGTGATGGAGCACTATATGAGGCACATAAGTACCATGTCATCAATGAAGGCTGCTGAGAACACACAGGATTGGCATTATCTGGTTTGAACTATACATGCTATAATATTTAGTTATTGCTGTAAGTTGTGCCCCAGTGCACAGACCATAGTCTCATTTAAATATCAGTGTCCTTTCCTGAGAATTGCCTATACTGTTATAAAGCATAATAAAAAAGGTTTAATATGATGAAATAATTTTGCCTTGGATACTGCACGCATTCTGTTAAGCAGAGGTCTCTGTGAATCAGATATAAGTTGTTTCTAGTATATGAGCTGGATCTTCAATGAGAGTAGATTGCTGCAGCTTTGAAGTCAGTGGAGATAAGACAGTTTCCACCAGCTGAGGATCTGGTTCTGTACACTGGTAATAGACACAGAAGTGATTGCTGATATATTTGAACTGCAAGAGGACTACCTGTGTACCTAAGGGGCCTGTAGGGATAGGTTTTATTGTACAAGCTAGAGAGGAGAGAATCTCATTTTATATACAAATAGTGAAAAAATATCAAGTAGTATTGAATATTGACAGCAGAAAATCTTTTGTTGTAGAGAAATGCAGTGAAAAGAAAGGCAAGAACATCACCCATTGGTTGATATGGATAAACTACTGGCTAAGTGGAAAACTTTGTGCCAGTCTTGTTAGTGAAAACAGTAAATTAAGTGACACTTAGGAAAATTTACAAGTAAATAGTTAGAAACTCCTGGTAACTGAATGGTTCTTTTGGTATAGGTGAATAGCCCCACCTAAAAACAGTTCCTATCACTCCATATTTCATTCGTCAAATACAAGTTCTGTTGATAAGATTCTATACAGAACAAGCTAATGCCAGAAAGACATAGAAAATTATGTAAGAGATCTTCCCTTGATTTATTTTTAACTTAAGCCAAAAACACAGGTTTGATTCTGTGTGTTGATATCAAGTGGGTGTGTATTATCTTCAGGCAGGTCGAGTGACATTCGTAAAGGGTGCAAGTACAAACTGGATGTCTCAATCCAGCAAAGCCAAGGATGCAATAGCTAGGCATGTGGTGGCATGCACAATGCTCTACCTGATGAGCAAAAAGGGGAGAGTGCTTCTCGAAGCAAAACCAACAGGTATATCTGTATTCTAAGGACAGCCGGTAGGATGTGAAACAGTAAAAGAATGGGCACGCGTGGGGATTCATTAGTGTATTCCATTCAACTAACAGAGTAAGAGTAAATTAAAGCATGGACACTCAAGGTCATAGAAAAGTATGTGTTCAATGACGTACAGGTACAATTTATTAGTTTATTTTTAAATTGTTGTAATATAAGCTATTTTCTGTTCTCAACAGTCTCTAGATTTTACAAATGTGAAGGTAAAAGAAGTATCTGAGAAGGTGCTGCCTTTCCTCTATCTCTCAAGAGGTGTTTGTGTGCCCATACAGTTGCTGGGTACTCTAACCTAATTGACAGAGCTAGGCTAACTTGGAAAACTTTTCATCTCACTGTAAACCCAGAAATGGTAATTTCTTGACTGTGGAGCTCTTTCAAGGCCACAAGTGCTCCATCCTAACACTGTAGAGTACCAGACCTTCCTTTCCTATCTGTAGTTGACAAAGGAGGCACAATCTTTGCTAAGAATGTGTAGGTTTACCTGTGGGGTTTCCAAGACTGTCTTTTGCTGCTGAAATTGAAATAACCATTAGGACAGCATTTCCGTTTCTAATACCTTGGGAAAGAAGGACCATGAGAGTCATCAGAGACACCAGGATTAGAAAAATAAAATTAAACACACTCTTGCTGTAGTTCAGCTTTACTTGACTCTTGAGAGGATAAAGCAGATATCTAATCCAAATAATTCACTATTCACTGCACCTACATCAAAATTTTTCTCCCATTTTGTACTACTTTCTATTTGCTTTATTTTGTACTGTATCCTGGTCATTATGGTCTGGGCTTCAAGGAGCTCTATACGTCTCCTTTTAGAGTTCAAATTTTGCTTAGGATAGAGGTTCTTGTAATAAAAATGTATAAGTGCTCCCCATTGATAAAACAGCAAGAACTCAGGCCATCAATCTTTCTTTGGTTCTTGTAATAGCCTTTCCATTTAGTTAAGTGCTGCTTTATTCTTTGTAAACATGTAGTTCATCCATTTAACAAGGACTTGCTTCACCTTAAGTCTGCAGATACTTTGCCGCCTCCATATTCTAAAACTGACAGAATTTAAACCAAACAGCATAAGAAGATAGCCAAGGTCACAGAACAAAATATAGGAATGCTTTAATGGAAAAATGCAAATCCTGGGGTGAAATCTTTAAAACAAAAAAAGAAAAAAAAGTGAGAGCCTCCCCTTCCCACCCCAAACAAATAACAGTGCTTTATCTGTGCCTCATTCCTTTCAGACTACACATGGAGATGCAATAGCAACAGCCAGATTTGTGTAAAATCCATTATTGTAACTGAACTTGGAGCTACTGGACATGTCGGTCATCTATCCTCCTCATTCCAGTAGCACCTCTAAATTCTTTCCATTCTCCAGAACTGCCTCTTATTCTGCAGAAGGTATAAGGCACATTACTCTCCCTATTTTTGGGAAGGAATAGAGATGCTAAAAGGATATTTTCACGGACAGAGTTTCTCTCACCGGTGAGTGAGGTAGACTGTAACCATACTAGCTTAACTCTGTTATTAAATTATACAAGTTATATGAAAATAGACTTCAATAACTGTCAAGGAAATCAGAAACATTGTTTGGGAGCTATTTCTACCTATCTTCATTGCAAATTTCTGAGCATCTTTTACTTGTTTTGCAATCTGTATGTAATAGTTAATTACGTACAGTTTTAAATGGACAAACCAAGAACGATATGGGATTTCTGTGAAATTCCACAGCAGACTAATAGCAGAAATCATGACTCCAAATTGTCCTAGCCATTGACTAAGGCCTCGTACATAGTTTAGTGTAGCATATAGAGCTCCGTGACAATCATTGCCCTATGATGCATAGTATTCTGCAGATAAAATTCATATTTCTGTAACTTGACACAGCACCTATGTTCTTCAGTAAAGTAGCTGGCATTTACTTCCATACACTCATATTGTTGCAGGGATGAGAAAAAGTTGAAGATTAAAATAAAACCCGGAAATAATACTGATTTGCAATAATGAAATATAATTGTTTGCACTACAAAATCCATACCATGTGACAGTGCAATTTGTCAGGGTAGTAATGGGACAGCTACAATAGCAGCTCATGTCAAATAGCATTAATGGACAGCTTCTGATGTGTAGCAGCTACTGTTAATTTTCTATTACAGATTTTCAGTACATTTTAACTTCTTACACTTTCCTTTGGCTGTAATTTAAGGACTATTAATCATGATAACTAGGTACAAATTATTCTTGTGTTTGCCGGAAAACAGGATAGACAGTTAGAGATATACTAAATTTTATTGTGTGTGTTCCAATAGGATTTATTTTCTAACATACAGCTTTCCAGGCTTTGTTTTCCTTAAATCCTCTCTTGTGGATGGGCAATTTCAGAGGTTATCACCTTTCCTTTTCTTGCTACCCTCTAAGTGGTACTTCCTTTGCTGTGGGCAGTGCAACAACTATGCTCTGCTCTACTTGTCGTGTTCCATTTGCTGCCACCCAAATCAAAAGCAAGTGGTTTGGCACATCTCTGAGACAGATTTTTAAAAAAAAAAACCAACCTTCCAAGGACATAACTAGACACAGTGCCATTCCCAGGAACCAGGCTGCGTTTCAAAGCCCATTTGCTTTATTTTATGTGCTGCTTCCTGTTCTTTTCACATTCTCCTCTCTTTCGTCTTTTAAGCCTGAACTGCAGAGATTCTCAGGGACAGATTATAACTTTCCTCCCAGGTGAGATCAAAGAGGGTCTGTTAGAGGCCTGGTTGTCTTTTTCACTTAAAAAAAAATAAAAAAGCAAACTTTCTAACATCTGCTAGAGCCAGCACAGATGTACATACATTGTAGTATGTTAGAGGATTTAAGGTAACTTTCTGAAGCTGTTTTCAACACCTTCCCCTGCCCTTGATAGTTTATTTTAAAGGATCTAAATGCAGAATCCAAGTTTGTGGATTATGGCAGAAGAATCAATGGGGTAGGCTCTTGAATTCCTTATTTCAGCTGCTGCATTCCTGTTGAGATACCAAAGTACATGAACAAACTGAGATCTGATTCATTACAAAATAAGCAATGCAACATAACTACTAAAAATTGTTCACTGATTTTGGAAATTCCACTGTTAAATTCAGAGTAATAACTCAGTATCTCATACATATAGGTGTTACCTGGGAAAAACACAGTTTTATAACTGCTTTCCTGAAAGTGTTGTTCCATTTTCCCCTTTCCATCACTTTTATTTCAAAATTTAAAGATTTTCAGTGTCAAGGTCAGCTCTTTTAGTTAAGAGTAGGTAATGGATGTAGGATCTGCTCATTATCAGAACTTTCATACAAAATCGATCCATTTCTCCTGTTTATAATCTTTCACCTTTTCCCATTGCCATTTTCCTTTTTTTCTTTCCTTTCCTCTCAGCATTCTGGATTTGTATGATTTATTTTGGTTCCATATGGAATAATTTCCTCCTCAGCAACCAGCTCTGACCGACTGTCACACAAATGTCACACACCAATATGGCTGAATTAGCAGTTTCTAGTCCCAAATGGAGGAATCAGAAGCATACAGTTGTTTGTGCTGAAATAGACTTATGTCACTAAAGACGTAGTTTATTACTACTATGCCAATAGTTAAAAGGAGAGGAAAATACGGTTACTTGATATGAAGATCACTGCAGAGTCTGCAGATTGTTTTTGTACAGGAAAGAGGAACAGGAGATGGCAAAACTGACCTTACTGACAGCGTAAGAACTTAGCAGGAGAGAAGGCATGGAGACTCAGCTGAGATTAAGGGAACCTTCAGGAGAGAGATTGAGGCAGGGAAGGAAAAACGAAGTAAGAGATGTAATTTTGCCCTCACCTACACAGAGCCTTGAACAAGTGGTTGATTTTAGTGCAGAGGAAAATGCAATTGAAAGAAAGGATTGGAGAAGGTGGGAAAAGACACAGTTGGAACAGCAGGAGCCTAAGAAAGCAACAGAGTCTCAAGGTGGCTTGAGTTGCGGAGAGCAGAGGAGGTGGCTACAGTACTATATTTATTCCTTCCCTGTCATTAGAAGTCGTGTGTGTGTATGTAATGTCATTTCTTTTAGAGCTTTTTCAAACCACTATCCTTGACTAGTAGCATTTGTGTGACTTCCATATAAGATCAATAACAAAAACAAGTTCCTGCTGGACTTACTAAAATCTCAGGAATGTCTCCTTTGGAAGGTCAAAACTCTGCTGGGGAAAGACAGGATAGGAGTTTGGTTTAGATTTTTTTGTTCTGTTGTTACTCTGTAGGAGTGCAGCAGCATAAAGGATGTTAGTTTGGTGACTGAAATTCTGGACATGAAAAGAATTCTTGCTCCTATGATATTTCATCTGATAAATATGTAATTTTTATTAGCATTTTGCTTGGTTGTCCACTTTCAGAAGGGAAAAACATAGACAGAGCCAGAAGAAGTTACAGAAATTCTAAGGAAATTCTTCTTATTCTGGAGAAAATTGTCATAGCATCTGAGGAGTCCCACTGAGGTGGTGGTAATTGTGGGATGTATTGTGTTACCTAAGAATATTCTACAAAAACTTTTTTAACATACTGGAGGCTTCGTCTCAGGTAACAGACGCCATAGCCAGAGTTCAGTCAGTACAGCAAACCGTGGTAGCTGTGATATAGACCGAATACTGGTATTTTTCCACTACGTGTTTATGACAAAACTGGGGATTATAGCTTCAAGGCTTGCAAATGTACATAATGCTTTGAAGGAGAATGTACTGTGTGAATTTCTTGCTCCAATTTATACTCCCTCCCTTCTCCCTCAGGTATGGACTCCTGCAATTCTTCATTTGAGACTTCTTTAGCACATTGTACCCCAGACTGCATCAGACAGTTAATTTAAAGTTTTCTTTTGTGCACTACACTACATTTGTTTGTATGTTTGTTTTGCAGCCAAATGCAAAACCTTCTGCAGCTGAGGGGAGTTTAACGAGGATCATCCTCCTGAACCTTCCACTGAGCTTCTGGAATAGCGCACTTCTGCACATGGGGAATGAGGTGAGACAGCACAAAAATGGTTATGTACTGGTTTTGCTTGGCATCTGACAAAACCTGGGTATTATTTTATTCAACACTGAGTTGCTTATTCTGTGTATCCTGTCAGTCTCAAATGGCAAAAGATTATGCTGTGCATGGCATGCGTATACCCGGGTGCAGCATCTACCTTGATGTGCCCCAAAGCTGCCCTGTAGAATACCTGTGGTAACTACTTAAATACACTTCTGGCTGATCTGCTAGTGAGTTGGGCAGGGATAACAATCATAGAAGTTCTGGGAGAGAATGTAGAAAAGCCAGTTTTACTTGTCTTCTGGATGAAGCTGATGGAATATAGATGAATTTTTCTTTGTTTCTGAATTTCTCTGAATTCTTATCCACATAATTTTTCTGAATTCTTACTTGTATAAAGGTAGTGTAATAGGATTTACCCTGTGTGTACCTGAGAACAGAATTCGGATTCATAACTTTTTAGACATACTTCTAGACGTTTTTCTTCTATATTAGTTTACAGGATTGCTTTTACCATCTTGTGCAGTGCTTCTCACATAAGTTGTCCGTGTGGCTGGTTATTAGTGAGATGATGGTTCATGAAGAAGGTGTCCCTGTATATCTTGCTGGCATGTTTCCACTTATGTGAACATAATTGTTCAAGCACAGAAAGACATTTCAGCACAGTGTCCCTGAGTCTGGGTGCACTGGGACTAATCTTGTTAGCATGTCAGCTTCTGTAGCCAATAGCAAACACGGGAATAGTGCAGCCACTATCGCTATTTCCCTTTGGTCTCTTAGACCATGAGATCAGGTACTCAATTACAGCTGGACTAACTGGAAAGTAGCGTTTGGCACAAGTCCAGGCTGAAACAGGTTGTTCATGCTGTCCTGCAAAAGCATGTGTTGTTGCAGCATCTATTTTTAATAAATGAAAATTTATATTTATGCAAAATATTGGATGTTATAGTCAGAATAAAATAAATCTGTATGAGAATGTCAGTAAAGGAAAGGCACTTATCAAAAGAAGCTCGGTATGAAAGGAACTGTAATTTCAGTTGCCATTGATACTCATTACTAAACTAGTGATAAACTCATCTGCTCAGGAAATAAATGTCAATGTACTTTTGTAATTTAAATGAGAGCTTGTAATATGGAAAATACGCTTCCTGTTCAGATCCTTGAAGGTTTGCTTTGAAATGGGAGTCCCCTGTGATGTCTATTTCATTTTCTTTCATTGTTAAAGTGTTGTGTCACTGATGACATTTCTGCTGAATGCTGCCCAATTATAACATTGAACATCTGCACAGGGACATTATATCTTCCCATGGGGATTATGGGAAACAAGCACATTGGTAAACAAAAGAGTAACTGAAATTATTTGTAGGAAACTTAGTCACTTTGTTGACTGCCAAAGGTTGAGGGTTACTAACAAAACATTTTTGCCTTTTATAGATAGATCAAACATTAAGGGAAGAAAGCTTTTATAATAAATACAAGGAAAAAGTTGTGGTTTGCACTGTACTTTTAAAAATAATTTTAATGGGTGAGTGGGTGTTGGGGGGGGCAAATTGTTTTGATTTAAAATATGTGTTTGTAATATCCTTACTACCACCATAGAGGGCAACTTTTAATTTATTCTTTCTGTGCAGTAAATGAAAATCTACTAAAATGCCCAGGATTACATAAGATAATATATAGATGTAAATGTCATGTATTCAGTCTAAAGTTAAAACATATTATCTTGGTGCCAAGGTTCTGGATATTTAACAATTCAGTTGATGTTTTAATTCCAATTTTGGCTTTTGTGGTCAGACACTGAAATGATTATGCACAAAATTCCCATCCAAGTCGATGGGAATCTCATGTGTGCAAGTTTTGCAGGCTCAGGGCCATAACCACATGCAGACTATTTCCAGTACAGCTTTCAGCAGAATACTTTGCATTCAGACCTTTGCAACAGAGAAACTGAAGACACAGGTGGTGCCTCTCTGTCTCCCACTGCTCTTTGGCCTTGGGGTAAAAGTACAGAGAGAAGACAAGCGTATAGTCCAGCCAGTCCATGCTGCAGGGACCTTTGAATATTCTGAAAGACTTCTGCTGTCATGGCAGGACTTCGTCTGTCTGGCGGTGACTCTCTGCACTGTCCTCAGCCCACCTCTTCTCCTTCATTGTTTTGTCACTTGAGCTTCAAACACCTCTTCCAAGCTTCCTTCTGCTCTACAGCTTTCCTCTGTTTTCCTGTCTCTTTCCTCCTAGTTTATTCCCTAGAAATTGACCGCATTGGGAAACCTTGAAAATCTAACTTGCTATCTGCTGCATCACACAGTGATATACACTTAAATGATACATGTGTTTTCATAATCCGTGTGTTTTGTCTATTTTGACTATAAGACTGGAAGAACAGGAGCTGCCGATCACTACTTAGGGCAGTGGAATTGATTCTTTTTTGATTATTAGGGGCGGCCTTAATAAACCTGTATCATACTTATCTACAGCAAAAGCCTGATACTTCCAAGAACTGATGTGTTTCTGTTCACATTTTTTCTTTATCTTCGTGTGTTGGATTAAACAGTAGCTTGCTCCCACCCTGACAGTATTTCAAATTTTGAATTAATCTGTTTAATTTCTTTCAGTGACTACTGAAATGATCTGCAACAATTGCCCAAAATGCTACAATTTAAAGTGTTACTGTAATGTTTAAGACTGCTGCTGTGGAACGTTTTTCTTTAATTCTTACTTACCAATTTTTATGAGGGATATGGCCGTTAAAATGGGTGGGAGGGATTCTGTCTCACAGGAAGTATTCCATTTTTTTTTAATGGAATAATATTGAATGTTTCTTTTATTTTGATTTACCTCAACAATATATCTGTCTGCAGTTCCCCCTCCCTTCCCGCCCCAAAATAAATAGTAGTGCTGTTGAAATGAGAGAAAGTATGTTTCTACGTTTTCAAAATAGAACTAAAAATACCTGCTTGACCTGTGAGTTTTAAGACGGCTTGCAGTTGTGGTTAACACAAGCCCCCCTGCTGAGATCAAAGTCTGGCCCCATCCCACTTGAAACACTGCTGTCAGTACCTTGTTGTTAGGCAAAAAGTAAGAGAGTGTTCCCCTCTGCTGTGGAAAAGCAATGTTTATTTGATCTTGGGCCTCTTCTGAATAATTTTGCTAAATCTAATTGCTCTTGATGTTTTACCCAGTACACCATTGGCTTTTTCAGAAGTAGCTCTTTATGCAATGGGTGAAGCATTAGAATACAGTAAGGACCACTTCAAATATCTCTCATCAAGGCAAAGAACTCTAGATAGATTATTGCAGATCAGCCTGTATAAACCCTGCATAAACACTGAAGCTCTTTTAAGTTAAAATGCACTTTAAAAACCTCTTATGTTATGAAAGGTGAAATATTCTGTAACTATTAAGAGAGTTATCATGTGAAAAGAGGTAGAGACATCTGTTTAATTCACTGGTTCCTGTCAATTCATGATGAAACAAAACAAATGATGAAATCCTTTCCAGTATATTTATTACCGTACATTAAGATTTTATGTTACCAAAACATAAACTTCCTGTATATCAAATGCCAACCCTGTACCTAAATGTGAGCTATGGTTCTAACATGAATGATGCTGTTGCTGCTATGTATTGCTTGAGTGAAATCAAGAAACTTGACTTTATCTGATAATCATTGTGAAGGACTTTGCAGTGGGCTGTGACATTTGGCCGCTACTCGCACTTCTGCTGGCATGCAAATGACTTACAAACTTTGCTGTACACATACGTAAGAAGTTTGAGGGTGAAAACATAAATAAGAATGACAGCCTGCAGCTGTTTTTCAAGTAGAAATCTCTGAAAACAGAAAATGTATGTGAACTTCACTGATGGAGTATCATACTGAATGATGATACATTGGGTGATAAGCAAGGGTGATTTGTAATGCCTCCCTTAACTGTGAGACCAGAGTATTTGGGAAATGTGAGTCCTCTTCCAAAGTTTATTGCTGGTTTGATCGATGACATAATCTCTGTATTTTATGTCATACATTTATTTAAAATCTCTTCTTCATAACACTTAAGGACCTCCATTCATTTTACATGTATATTTGTGTGCATGCTTGTATCAAGTATGATGTTCCCATGAATCAGTGTCTGAATGCAGGAGAGTGCTTTAGGCATACACAGAACACAAAGTGGCAGGTGGCAGATTGTCTCCCTTGGGTAGGAGGAGAACAGCTGCTCAAGCACCATTTGTTTCCTCCTTTCTATTACTTTTGCTGCAACCAAAGGAGCTGTTAAGTTAGGTGTATATAGAGGAGTTGATAATATTTGGGGAGGAGAGTGATCAGGAGGCCATCTCTGCAGCAGCAGTAGCAGTTGTCAGCCCCATCTTTTATCAGCTACGGGAGTTAAAACACCACTAGTAAGGACTTTTGGTTCCACCTCACACCCTCTCCGTCCTTGAGACAGAAGTGGGCTCATCCCCTTCCTTTCTTTTTCCTTCCCAGTAAGGCATTAGATGGCAGCAGCCAGCAGTATGGAAGAGTGGGGGCTGCTTTGACATCGCCTTTGGTTATCTCTCCATTCTCCTATACAAAGCCATTTGAAACACACTTGGCCCTTGAGCCTTCTTACTTGGCTTTTCCAAAACTCCACTTCCCACCCCAGGCTTTAATTTTCTCCCTCCGTTCTTTCATTTTACTTCATAGAGCTGCCTCCTATTACCACTTCATCCAGCCCTCAGCTGGTTAGTTAGCTGGCTAATCTTCCCAGCTTCCTACTCTCCTAAAGACATTTCTACTGTAACTGTGTGTTGCTTCATTAATAATATGATGTTCTTTATCTCTGGACCACAGAATTCTGTTTTGTTTGATTAATCTGATCTGCTTTGCTTGCAGATCAGTCTCTGTATATGCTGTTGGCTGTGCCTGGGGAGAGTCACTTACACAGAGCTGAATGGGATACTGGGCTCGATGGACCTTAATTCTGAACCGATATAGCTGCTTGGATTTTGTGCTGTGTTCAGAGGCCACAGCAGAAATAGATCTATTGCTGCTTTGTGACCTAGGGGGAAAAGAAAACTCCTCCTTGCACTAAGCCTGTCTACTTAATGAGTAAAGGAATTCAGATCAATAAAAGAAAATAGCAGGAGATCTAGAGGAACTCCCTAGGGCCAGATGCATCATCACTCAGTCCTTGTACAGTAATTTGCTTCTGTGCAGTTCAAGGAGAGCTTTTCCACTGGTGCTGGACACCGGACCAGGTTCTTAAGTGGCTTTTTTTCAAAGGTTAATTTTACCTTGGAAGATTGGAATTCTTCCACTCCTTCCATAATCACTGGTGGAAAATAGGCTGCTCTCAGCCATGAAGCAGAGCAGGAGCTTCTTAGGCTGAAGTTTGCTATTCCTCTCCATTGCTCAATGCACAAACTCTGGACTTAACGCCCTGTACAGGACTGAATTTTGTTCTGAGACAATTAAGTGATCCCTCCTGGTACACACTTGTGAATATCACCTTCCCATTTTATTTGATGGGAGATTTATAAAGACAGAGCTCCTCTAGTCATCATCCTTGGCATTTATTTCAACATTAGATAGAATTTGTGATTAAAATCATGACTCTGATATATTAAACCAAAGTTCAGTGTGAAAGAGCTTTATCTTATAAGTGTTATGATGAGTTGCTTTATTTCTAGGTTTTTCAAAGCTCCTCCCAAAAAACTTTTTAGTTTAAAGACTTTAAATTCAAAACATTTATTAATAATGTAAAGGGCTGCCTGTCACTCAAAAGCTATAAAGAAACTCTGAAATCAAAGTGAAATAGTTTCTTCATCAAAGCATAAAAAAACAACTTTGCTATAAGCTTTGGTGGTGCTTTGCTTTGTTTGTAAGCCCGCTTAAAAATAAATCCATATCATAGTCCTCAACACACAAATTTGCAGTCTCTCTCAGTTGGTCACTACTAACCTGGATGGTACAAAGTACTAAATTTTAAAATGTCTGGAATGTTCTTGTAGTTATATTATTGATTTCTATGTGATTTTCAAGAAATGAATTATGTCTGGCTTTTTTAAATATCCTCAAATTTTGGTGCTTCAAAATTTGAGGTATCTGAGAAGAAACATCTTCAGTCACCGAAAACTTGTAGCTTCTGCAGAGTTCTTAAAACTGAACATTTTACTGGTTTTGAAAACGATGCGTTTGAACAATACCACATTTGATCCAGATGTAAAATGGGTGTTGTGGCCAAAGAGCAGTAAAATGTATCTAACTCTATATTTATTAAGTTGTTTGAGAAGCTTTGGGCGAGGTGAGCACTGAGGTGTACAGCGTCATTCAGCCTTGTTAGTACACTTGCTGAGCAACTGCCTTCCCCTGAGAGTCATTAAGAGGGTTACTGAGAGCGCTTGTTAGTATCAGATTACAAGAAAACAATGTTAAGGCAACCTCAAAAAAAAGGTGGCTGACAAAATGTTTTCCCTTGGTGGAAATGAGCATTACATTACATTTCACTACTATTTGTTTGCTTTGGAAAGTGGCGCTAGGGATTTTCACCTTGTTCTTAGGGCAGCAATTTGCTCACTTTACACTTTCTAGTACCAAAAAGATTTCTTCAGATTACTGTGTTTTCATTTGTTCTGTTGTTTGCATAGAGGTTGCTTTTCAGTAAAATCCAATATAATTATTGACACAATTTGTTCTGCTCTATAGATTATATCAAACTGGTTGGAACATACAGCAGAAAATTGGTTCTCTTAGTTGTTTTAGGTCACTAAAACTCCTATTCAAAGTCCATTAAGTCAATAGACATACCAAGGCCTTTAAACAGATGTCTCACGGTGATTACAGAACCTCCAAACGCAGTATTTGGAAATGGATCTAATGTACCTAACTGACTCGAGGCTTCTCAGCAAAATAAATGCAATTGTATTTTGTGGCGGTGGCAAATTAACATTGTAGGGGACTGAAAGAAGGGAGGTCTGGGAGGGGTCAGGCAAGGAAGCTGGAAAAGGGCAGTGGAGGCCTGAGGGAGCTGTGGGGGTGCGGGTGATCCCCAAGAATAAGTTAGGTGGAACACTGAGGGATCAGTTAGGTTTGAGGATAGATTTTTGTGTGGGGAATCCGGCAGATTTGGGGGAGACTAGGGGTCTGCGGGAATTTGAACAGGGAGGGATCAGCGAACTTGTCAGACAAGGGCAGGGCTGACTATCGCTCTTTGATACCAGAAGCAAGCCCTGTGAAAAAGCCTTCAGCAACAGTAACCCTGGCAGTCTGCAATCTGGTACAGGAGTGGGAGACTTCTTTTCCCAATAAGGAAAAGCCTCTGAGAGCTGCAGCACTGGTCAAAGCTCTTTTTCTGTTGGTCTGATGTTGAATTAATATTGATTCCCTTTTGTCCTGCTGTCTTCTGAGGCACTAAGGGTCTGGAAATTTCACTAAATATAGAAAAACGCAAAGATACCCTAAAATAATAATGTTCATGTATATATTTGAAGACCAATTTCCAAGCAATTAAATGCAATATTTTGACAATGTATTGAAAATACAACTTTTTAGAGGGGTTTTTGAATTACAAGGTGGTTGGTTTTTCGTTGTAGTTAATTCTGCAGTGATGTCTTCCTTGCTGTCATCAGTATGACTTGTGTCCTTGTCCCCTTCCATATTCCACAAAATGCACTGGATGGACCCTGCAGTTATAAATTTGTACTCTTCTGCCATGGGTTTCAAGTATTTCTTATCCAAGTAGAAATGCTTGATTTTAGATGATGTCATGAGAGTTTCTGAAGATTACTCTAAATAGCTTTGTTCCCAGAAACTTATTGTGAAGATTTTTGGAATAAACCAAAACAGTAACAAAAGAAACAAACAAACAAACAAAACCAAATGAACCAAACCACCAAAACCTGCAAACACATAGCATTTTAAAACATTGCATAAATGTTCAGAATTTGTGATCTAGATTTTGTTATTTTTTTCCAGAATATCCTTATTCTAGAAAAGTTTAGGGCATATTCTTCGTCTGCTGCGTAAACTGGGTAGTGAAGAGGATTCTCCTAGCAGCATTTCAGTCACAGTCACTTCACTCTGAAGTCATGGAAATATAGAACCAACATTTTTATATTTATAACCATGTTCAAGAAAGTATTTAAGATTTTGAAGTATTTTGTACATATTTTTTTTTACTATTAACTGATTTTTATTTCCTGTGAATAAATTTGAATTAATTTGTTGAGCAGTTTGTCACAACAGGGCATTCCAGCCATGTCCCAATTCCTTGGGTATGCAGCAGTGTTAGGTCTCTTGCCCCCTCACCAGTTTCCATGGATTCCCAGCAAATGCTAGGAGGAAGCTGTGGTACATGTTCTTTAGGTCTGGATGATCAAGAAACCAGGATGCATTTTAGAGTGTGTTTTGTATACGGACAAAGGAACCATGATGAAATCCATATACTTTGGTTCTGGATTGGATTTGTAACTACTTTCCCATCTGACAAAACTTGCATATTTTTCTGAATATATGTCATGTAAGCCATAGTTATGTCCATTCCTCTTCACATTTTAAAATTCTGACTGGCTCAGTAGACAAATTTCTGGCCAATCCCCACAACAGAATGAAAGCTTTCTCGTAGATATATGGTCACTACAAGAATAGCTCATGACTACCTTGATTTGGAGAAGATAATTTTTGAGGTCTAAAGTTCAGTCTAATATACATAATACTCTCATTAAAATTTAGTAGAGATTATCTTTTTAATCATAAAAACGCATCACAGGTATCACACATTATGTCAGGCATATCATTGTGAGTTTATTATGATATAACTAAATTAAAATGATGTGACACTTTTTGTATAGTTCTCTTGAGGGTAGTGACATAAAATCTCTTTAAGAACTGTTGAAAATGTCTATTCTTTTGGTCCAGCAACACTTAAAACTCCTAGTTGGCACTTTCTGAAGGCGTTTTTTTAATTTGGGACCCTATTTGTGACCTAGGATCATTGAAACATTATCTGCAAGAACGGTGGAAATCCTCAAAATGAATTTCCAGCACCAGGCTTCCTGTTTACATTGTTTGGGGTAGTTACAGATTGTTAACATGTAGTTGCTGTTCATGGTTAATGGTACAATTGAGTCATCTCTGTGCGGTTCTCAGCCATTTAAAACTGTCGTAAAATAACCCAAATACTAGGATGATCAAAGCAATATAGCTGACTCTGAGTGATAGTGTGACTGCAGCGTTTGCAACCATTACTATAGAGTGCTATAAATACATTCAGAATAGTACAAAAGAGATGTAAAGGTTACCAAAACTATAGTTCAGACCAGGATAGAATCATAAAATAAAGTAAATATTCAGCTATGCTTGCTCTCCTTGAATCTTCCCATAAACTGGCTTTGGATGCCTAGTATATACCTAATTCTCAGTAAACAGGTACCCAGCATTTTTTTGAGAATCAGGATTCATTAAATTGTCACAAATCAAGCATACAAAAATGGAGATATTTAGAATCATTAGAAAGCCTTTGTTCTCTTTTTTTTTTTTTCCCCCCTGCTTCCAGTTGGCTACTTAAGGCAGGTGATTTCTGATTTCTTTGTGAGGGTTATGATCCATATGCTTTGCTGGGTCTGGATGATTTCAGAAAGTAGTGTTTTATTTTCCATGAAAAGCTTTTAGTTGTCATTGCACTGACTGTTACATAAATCAATGATAAATCAAACTAATATATTTTAAAAACTAAGCATTAGAAGGTTTTATAGTTTAAAAGAAATCACAACAAAGCACGAGTGCTGACTTTTTATCACCTCTCCTCTGAGACCCAGTTTATTTCATCATTGATGTGAAGCATGTAGTACAAAACAAGATGACCTGTTTTCATCCTTGGTATAATTCCACTAAAGTAAAAAGCCTTTTGCCAGGACTGAATTTGTTCCTATGTAAAAAAGGTCTCCACTCTTCCCGAGAGAAGGCTGAAACTGGGTTCTGTCTGTTTTCATCAACTCTCTTTATCTCACATCAAGGGTAGCTGATTGAATACAAGGAATTCCTAATATGAGTCACTTGTCATTCAAGCTCTTCTGGTTGAGGATATAGTATTTCTAGCTTTCTTGGGCAAAGTGAAAATTACCTTGTTTAGCAGGCCCATTGACTGTATGTAAAGTTGGCAAGTGACTCACATGTGCTTAGTTTCTGTATTGACAAATAATACTGAAGTGATTTTGAGGTGCGAATATAAATAAATCTTAATTATGGTGTTTTCTTCTAAATATATTTGTAGTTCTGGGATGAAACTTCCATGCTTCATTCAGGGAGCACTCCAAACTTGACTGCAATAGCATACCAGGAATAACAGATAAGATGGCTTTTAGATTTCAGCTGATTATTTAGCTGAAGGGATTTTTGGTTGGCATGTACTCCAGAATGGTATTCACCACATAGATCTCTTACCACATAAATTACAGTTGTTTTCCAGCATGTGCTAGCCACTAAAGTGATGGGTATTGAAACATTTCCTCACTAGCTTCCATATATATAGCCATTTTATAGCTATTTTACGTTACAGCAGAGTTTGTTCCTCAAATGAAGTGGCGTTCTTGTAGCTTGCTCTGGAACTTAAAAAAATTCTTTGAATGTAACTTACAGATACACTTGTACTTTCATCTCTAGTCATCAGTAATGGAAATATTCAGTAGAGGCAGAGAGTGCCCTTTTTTTTCTAATGGCAATACAAGAGAAGCAAGAGGCAGGAAATATCTAACATTGTTGCAGTCATTTTCCTTGCCACTTTTCCATCATTTTCATTTCTCGGTATAGTGAGAATCCTTCCCAAACCCTCTGAAAAATAGCTACCACTGCTGGCTGCTATAATTGGACACTGTTGGAGTCTGAAAGGGACATCGGTTAAAGCTAGTGGGTAAGAAAAACTTTCAAAATGTTCACTATTGTAATTTATTTCAAGTTGAGTTCAGCAGTTTAGGGGGAAAATAAGTTATCTAAATCCACTTGGGGTGATAAACTCTAAATTTGTCATAGATCTGAATAATTTTTATGTTTTCCTTGAGAACGGCATGTGAAAAAGCAGATGTGAGGGTCGTTATCTTAATGACACCACAGAAGTCTGGGCAGTCACAAAGGCTTTCTCACACAGTCAAACTGTCTTGGGAGACTCTAATTTGCTGTTGAGGTACAATACCAAACAAATGCTTTTCATTAAAGAGCTGCATGAAACAGTATCAGTCTAACAAGAGGACTAGGCCTTTGAAATGTAAACAAAGTAGCTCCTAAAGGTAACATCCATTGCCTTTAATTGAATCTGCCTTGAAAACAGCAGTTTCCTTGGCAGAAGAAAACAAACTTTTACTGGCACGCTGCTTCACCCCTCCAGCTTTTACCTTACCAAATTTGGCATCAGGGGAGTTTGTAGGAAAATTAATACTTTTTTCTAAGTGTTATAAAACCTTATGCTGCTATCACAACATTTGAATTTAGCTTGATGGTGGCAAGATGTTAATAAGAGGGTCTGAACTGCACTAATCTTCTGTTCGAGTATAGGCCCTTGCACTGTCACCTACTCAGTGGAAGCTGAGCACATCTTGGATCTTGCACAGCATTTGCTGGGAACCAAGTCCAAACTTCTGGCATGCTGCTTTGTCTTGGAAAATTATGATTTTACAGCCCATGCATGTGCCTCCAGTAAAGCTCTGAGGTTACTCAAGTGAGGAAGACATTGCAGGACTGATGTTATTTTTCTGCTTTCTGACACTCTGAGGCTTGACTATCAACAGGTATTCAACCCCTGATATAGGACCCTATATTTACCAGGATTCTTCTGTACAATCACAGCTGTACAGGTGTAAAAAGAACCAAGCCCAGGTACCTATACAGAATTCCTTTACAAGATTCTGTTTGTGTTTACGACACAGAGGTACGGATACTGAAAGCTAGGGATGAATCCAATATCATTCTGAAGTCATGTTTTCCCCCACTGTTATGCTTATTTTGTGTTCCCTTCTTCCCTGTATTGCTGCCAAAGTAGGTACAAGGGCTGACACTGGGCAGTGTGTTTCCTTGGTTCCGTCACTTGCAGAAACCGAGTCAGCTTCTGAAAACATGTAAATTGTCTCACTGACTGGATTAACTTGTGCCCCAGCGAAACGCTTGCCTTTGTGTATATGACCACCACTATCCATGATTCTTGGACTACTTCTAATAGGTCGCATATATCTGGATCTCAAACAACAGTGTAGTCAGCTGCACCTGTTGATGAAAGCCTCTAAGTGGGAAATATTCTTTTTGGGTGCTTACGGCACTGTGGTACTTATGGACAACCACAGCTAAAACCACTGTTATAGGGTAATATGAGATTAACTGTTTCTTTAAACTGGAATATAATGGATGATCTATTAGAGTAGACAGAAGTAAGAACAAACACTCAAGCTCAACCAACTGAACAAGTGAAAAGAGGTCCATGGGCTACCATTCAGATAGAATAAAGTATCCAACACAGGAAAAAGCATATGCAAATTTCAAATAACATAAATGCAAAAGGATGCAATTCAAGGAGTGTATTCATATTTTTATTTTTTTATATATACAACTAATTGTACAAATGTAATAATGTTGCTATTTGCAGATAACATTATTTCCATATTTCTTACCATCACTGTTCTATCACAGTCAGCTTCTAGATATTCTCTCTCCTCTTTTCCTTTGGACTAGTGTAACAAAGTTGAGTAGAATCATGAAATGCGTCTGTTGCAATGAAATTAAACAACTTGGTAAGTTACAGGAAAAGAAAAACCATCATTTTGGATCTGAAGACATGGTTAATGATTTTGAAGTCTTATCTGTGTCAACATTGTTATATGGATGGAAAGAGATTTTTTTCCAATTCTGGTTCTCCTGATGAAATTTCAAGTAATAAGACTATTCTCACTGCAAATCATCAAACCATCTGCTACATGCTACTTCTATTTTAGAGCTTGGAAATTGTAGGGGAGGGCCAACAAATAAACAGATTCCCTGTAGACATTAATAAGCTATAGTTATAAACCACCAGACTAAACTCTTAAATTCTGTAATCAGCAACTGCAATGCATTAACACATTGTTCATTAACTGCTTGTAATTTGAACTTGAATGTAAAAGTATACACTTCCACAATGCAGTCTGCTGCATACACGTCTGCTCCTTTTCGAGTGTTAGACACCCGCGATACAGAAACAGAATTTCAGACTAGCCAGAGATGAAGTCACTGATGATGGCAGTTACCTTCAAGAACATCAGAATATTGTATTATCCACCATCATGCTATGAAGATTTTTTGACATTGAGATGCATTTACGTAGAGCATATCTCTGCTAACAGCTTGATCCAAGGCCCAGTAAAGTCAATGGAAATGGATTTTAGAAGGGGCCGTCAGGTAGTAAAGAGGTGTCAATCACTACACATTTCTGCACTGTGCAACGATGTTCGTTGGGAGTCCACATTCTTTTCCTTCCCAGGTTCTCCTGGCTTCTAATTTTTTGCCTCTTTAAGCTTTGATTTTCTATTTCTATTTCTATTTCTACTTTTCCAGCATCATAACACAAGTTTCAGTGGAAATATAAAAATTTGGGGGTTGCCAGACATGTTCCTTCACTAATGCAGTCATCAAAGAAACACACAGTTTTGTGGAAGGAATTAGGGACAATCGGATGTAAAAGATTCCATAATGTTTATATTAATTTCTTTTAGAAAAGAAAGTCTGCTAAATTTACAAGTCCTGAAATGCAAAACATTACACTCTAGGAAATCAGCTGTAGTGTAAAAAAGACATTACATAAGAGATTTAGCATCTTATAGCAAAATGTCATTTATGGTTGGGATGTATTATGGAAAACATGGTAACAACTTGTCATTGGAAAGTGTGTTTTCCTAGTCATCATGAAGAAATGTGGGAGGATTTTTTGGTTTTGGGATTCTTTGTGCTGAATAGTGTTACTGTCTATATTTTTTAGGGGTAAAAACTTGTTGTACTTTTTTGAGAATAATTACGAAAGTCAGTGAAGAGCCTTCCAAAGTGCATTAAATAAGATTTAAACCTGCAGTGAGGATATTTCAGGAAGTTAATTTCCAGGTTTAGTATCAGCAACTGGAACTTTTTCTTTTGTGGGGATTTTTATGCAGTGTGCAGTAAACACAGCTCCAAGCCTTGGTGAAGAATGTGTTTTGACTGATTTTAGTTTTATGGGTGTCAGCTAAGAATACCATGTATCTTGATGTCAGAAGCTGCTTCTTTGTACTTTGTGGCCTTGTGGTTAGCAGCTTGTCAAACCAGGGGGTGGTTTTCTCTGTTTGAGTTATATGTAATGTTTATTGGAGATTTTACACCTGGACCATGAAAGCTCCCTAACAAATGCGGATCTGATTTCAAGTGCAACATCCTCAGGATTTCTGTTTGATTCTTAGGCTCCCATGTAAGCAATAGAAGGGCACACACCAAACCTGATGATGAATTCAAAATGTAAACTATCTAGAACTAAACCCAAATCTGCATACACGTAGTCGGAAAGGATTTTCCTAGCATTTTCTTTCTGCTCACTGACATGGTTTACATCCTATTATGTGTGTGAATATGCTTTTACTTTCCTTTAAGTATGCAAACTCTTGGTACCAATTTACTACTTTCTGGTAGCCTTATACTAAAACCAAGAGCTATTCTGAACAGAATGGAAAGACAGTTTATTGCATGTGATTTAAGGCTGAAACTTAAAATGAAAGTGAAGGAAAATGCTTGCTGTGTCTGTCTCATATTTTTGTGTAAAGGGACTTCCTTGGACCATTGCCTGTGTTCTGATGGGCACCTTTCTTTGGCTGGGAATTTAAACAGTGAAAGTCCACAGAAAACAGAAGGTTCTTAGAGGAAGGATAGAAATAAAATTACTGAACATCCACAGCACTATGGGAAGTATTGCACAGGCACATCTGCTTAGCTGGGAGAGCAAAAGCAGATAGAACCTGGATTGAGTGCTGAGAGCTGGAGTAGCTTTGAGAGTAAACTGAACTGCTGCTGGTCCAGATCTTTTCTACATGAACAGTTTAGATTGATTTCTGGTGAAGAAGTATTTGCATCATTTGTGTTTGCTTCTCATGCTTGCACTGCATGTTGACTACCTCTTTTACTAGGCAGGAAGGCAACACAGGATAGCTTATACTGTAGGTGTGTATGCTCAGCAATTCACAGGCCATTATATGGGGTACTAGTACTGTCATAGTCAAAAAGATAATCCTACAGTAAAGCCTCAGAACATAGCAACCCCATGTACCTTTAAACATTGGGTAAATTTTGGTGTAGTATTCCTGGGACTGATATGTGGAACTCCAGTTATGAACCAGAATACCTCTATGGTATGCTCTACATAAGTGGTGGGGGAAGGGGGAGATGATCAAAGGAGATGCTGATCAAGGATCTTATTCCTTTGCCTTATCTAGTTCTTTTTGCTACATAAATAATGCAAATATAAGTGCAGTCACAAAGATCCCAGTCTTCCCTCAGTTATGAATATATTCTAGTAGATTTAGTCAATTATAACAAAGAGACAAAAATGTCAGAAGTCTTATTTTTTACAGCAGAGCTTCTACAACAATTAAACAACTCCAGTAAACCTAAATTCTTCTTTGAAAGGTTTATTGTATAAATACGAAGCTTTGTACTGTTCTGGGACCTGAATTAAAACCATCCGTTAGGCAGTAGCATTGCTGGATAGGAATGGGAAGGTGGGCAGCTTGAAAAGAAAGAACAAAGTCCTAATTCCAGTGGCTTTAATTTGTTAAAGATCTTGTTAGGGCTATAAAACTTTACCAGGTACTGTAGTCTCTTAGTTTAAGGAGGGAGGTCTGGTCTGGTCACTTCATACCAAGCTGTTGTTTCAATTCCCAGCCTTGAGGTTTATAGGCTGTCATATATTGAGCTATTCCTGAACCATGAGTTTATTGAATATTTTGAGAGTTTGAGGTTGCTTTTCCTCTCCTTCCTGCCTTAGATTATTAGTAACTACTCAAACCTGAAACAGTCCTGCCAAATCTGTAGCAGCATTTTGTATATTCTTTTGGAAGACAGAAAAGGTTTTGTTTTCTTTTTCTATCATGCAATAATTCAGAAGAACAAAGCAGTTGGGAAGCATAGCATTTTTTGCTTCTTCTAAGCACTGTCTCCTTCTAATAATATGCTTAATATCTCTAGCATTCATCAAAGGATTATTTAAAAGAAACAGAGCCTGTAGGTGTGATACTAATTATATATGTGAAGATGGATGTTATGCTAGGGCTAAGTGTCTGGCTTACTGGCAATGAATGTACGAGGGTAAGGCAAAGCCAAGGCCACACCAGGAAGACTTCTGTTTTGCATCTGAATTTGCTCTTTGGTAATTACACTCCCAAAGTCCAAAACCAGACATTTGTCATATTCTTAAATTGATATATATATAGGGTCTGAATTAGAGGTAGTTCAAGTAAATGAAGAGACTGTCATTTCAGCAGGCTTTGCATCAAGTCCAGAAGCACAACTCACTGCAGAGACAGGTGGAACACTGAGTCAAATGTGATCTTTCCAATCCATAAAAACATATACATTTGAACAAGGACTGATGCAGAGAAACAAGGTGACAGGGCTAGCTCCCTAGCAATTTTGGATAAATTTTCCCATTAAATGTTTTGCAAAAAGCATTCTACCAAGAGCAATGACTGCAATTGTTAATGGCCTGACTTAATTCTGCCCAGTGAAGCACGTCTGTGTTTTGGCTCCTTTTGGTAGTATGGATAAGGAGATCTGCAGCGAGTGTGCAAAATGGAAGGGCTTGCAAGGTGCTTCTTAATCCTGGGAAAAAAAGGCTTTTTGAGTTTTCCAGGGACTGTTTACAAGTTTCTTGAATTAAGTTCACAGCCAGTTAGAGCAAATGGAAAGATAAATCTCAGAAAATTGATGAAAAAAAAATGATCAGCTTCAGAGAAGTTTGTATCTGGGCTTTGGAGGGCAATAAATGGATATGTTTTTCTAAATTCGTCCCTTCTGTAACTACATTAGCTTCAAAGAAGTTATATAAAAAGTGAGTTTAACCCATTGTTTAGTAAATCTTGCACTGATATTTGAATTAGATATCTTAAGCTGCCACTCTGGTTCCCTTATCACCTGTGTGTAAAGAAGATGACAGTCTGTATTTTGAAGTATTATTAATATGATTTTTAAATTACACTTGTGCTTGAATGAACTAAATGCTTCCACATGACAAATTGATATGAATGGTTTTAATAAACAGAAAATGAGAAGTAGGTTCATCTGTCCCTGGGGGCTTAGCTGGTTCCATTCATTCTTCTTATTAAATCTTGTCTGCGTGGTACTGTTGTTTGCATTGATTGATTACTTGCCTTAGCCCATAAACTCGGGTGGGTTTCTCCTGTGTTACCGTTTCATAAGGCAGTGACATCCCAGGCTCAATGAAGTACCTCCACTAATAAGGAAGATTAACAGATGCAGACCAAAACTTTCCTTGGCTACAGTAAGCTAATTCTCAAGGGAGACTGGACAGCAACATATGAGTCAGAACTGTTGCAGCTTAGACTGTATTTTGTCAGTATTAAATGCTTCTAGCTAATTCATTTGGCATGAGATTAGAAGCTAAACAAAGTGAAGTCCACACTTTTTTTTCTTTCCTTCTTTTTAAAAAAAACCAATTGTAATATCATCTAAATAGTAACAAAATCAAACTGAACCATAGAAACAAGAGCAAGCGTTCTTCTTTTCTTTCTGCTGTTACAGATAACCCCCACTACATAATACCAGGCTTTTGTTTGGAATAAATGCTATAAAGTTTATGACCTATGTCAGCAAGAATTCATCATAACAATCATGAAGGGATGTGTCTATTCTCTGCTTTACCTTTGACAGAACATTTTTATAAACACTTGTTCTAGAATTGGAAATAAGATTCTGCAGGAATACCTGGGACCAGTAGAAATAGGGAGATTATGGCAACTATATTATTTCACTGTTTTGACATGGAAAAGCAAAATGGAAAGTAAATACCCAAGCTGACGATTAAACTACGTTTACTCCAATAATATAAAGTGTCATCTGACTGAATTTCAAGTTGAATTTTTAATAAAGTTAAAGCCAAGAACAGTGAAGACATTAAAATCATTAGACTAAATTCTAGAGTCTGTAAATGAACAAAATTAGGGTTGCTGGAGCAACTGCCCACTTATGTCACGGATTTTGAATCAGTGCTGACTTTTTAATATATTCTGTTTTAGAGACAGAATATAAGAGGGACCCCATTTCTCAAGGTGAAATTGTTCACTGTGTATCACTTTGGCATTACCTAAGGAGCTTAAGTGATGCACAGACCTTGTTCAGGCCCTTATAGAAAGATGATCTTGATTCATAGTAGATGAGTTATGCCTGAACTCAAGTACACTATTTTAGATAATAAATTGCATGATTTGGATTCTCTTGTCAGATCAGGGTAGATGCACATCTGTGTCATTACAATATATGATGAAGCATCCCACCCAATTGAACAAGCCAATGCCAATTACAAAGGGGGAAGGTATACCGGAATAACCTCAGATTGTCTAAATACTGATTGGATTAATGCCCTGTGACTGATGATAAATAGAGTGTAACTAAGAAAACTATTTAGATTATTTAAATCTTATCCATAGCTTAAGATAAAGTCACCAATCTTCCTACAGGTTATCAAAGATAACTATCTATCCTAAACCAGGCATCATAAATAGCAATCCTTGTTTCTATATAATGGAACTCATCTGTAGCCTGTAAGGGTAGCTGAATGCTCTGTTCTTCTGGATCTGTCACTCACCCTTGAGGTGTGTGGTCTCACTGTCAGCTCCAAAGTTGCATTTGAATGTGACCTCTCCAGCTACAAAGTCCTGACTCCATGTAAGCCAGTAGGAGTTTTGATGTTGATTTCCGTGAAAGCAGATTTGGCCTTTTTTGTCTGAAAGGCTAGCATCCCAGTTTCTCAGAATGCTCCTACTTGTGAAGGCTTACAGTATGTGGGTAAACACTCCTCTTGGGTTTGCTCCTTTATTATGCTTGGGCAAAGCAACATCAAATGCTATGAAATCAGAAATTTAGTATTTTACACTCGCAACATACTCATTATATATGGGGACATTTAATGAAGCAAGAGACAAAAAAAATGAGTATCAGGCAGACTGAAAATAAGTAGCTTGAAATCATAATCATTATGAGAGTGTACTTTGATATTTGAGTGGTAGTTTGCCAACCAATGTAGTGGAATGGCATAATGGAAAAAATGACAGCATCAAGATTGTTGTGACAATGTCTGATTGTTATTTGTGTGTAATTTAAGGAGTAACCTAATCTTCTGTGCTAACACACATCAAAAGAAACAAGGAATCAGTATTGCCAAAGAGAGGGCAGTTTTATAATTTCCAGACTGTCATAACACAATTCTCGTACAATCTATCATTAATTTTTTGTATGAAGTACATGTTCAGTGCAGCTCATTTACCTTCTCTTCACAACTTTTTCTCCACTAACCTTTTTTATATCCCTCAGTTTCATGTTCTTTATCTATGTATCACCTATAGTTGAAGAATGTCATGTGACACATGCATTAAACCTATGTAAAGAAATGTAATTCAGTTAATATATGGTAAGATAAATAAGATTGTACTTTCATAGTTATGTCTGTGCAAGATAAGGCAGTGACTATTTTCAAAACATTGTCCTGCCCTTTTAAAATTATATTTACCAGTGTAAAGCTGCAAACCACTTTAATAAGCAGGACATAATCAATCCCAGACTAGCAAGAACTTACAAGTATCTACAAGTAGTTCACCCATACCAAAAGACCCTGTAGGCATTTCAGTCCCCGACACATGTGCACTTAGATATTTATTTATAAAACACACATGGTTGTACACATGTTATGTGCATATACACTATAGTATTTAGGTAAACAGTTAATTCAGTTTGTATTTTTACAATTGATGTTATAAATAAATCTGCATCCAAGACCAGGCTTTCCACGCATAAAGGCTATGCAATTCACTTACGGAGTTAAAAAAAGAAGTTATCAAACTAAAGAGGACTAGCCATGGTTTTAAAAGGATGTATCATGTAAGTGTCTGAAGTAATGTGTATGTACATAGACACTGAAAAATATTTCTGTCGTACAAACACATACAAATAAAAGCACGCATGTATACACATAAATATGTACACATTGCTTTATGTATCCACACTCACAGGCCACCGTTTGAGAATGTGCTGATTTCAGAAGCAATACTAGCTTAATGTTATGCACTGTTTTGGTATTAAAAATCTGTAATTTTGTTAGGGTTGATCTTTAAGACGACTCAATTTCCTGATCCAGTTCACAGCATGACCCCAAAAACAGCTGTGTTAGCGAAACTGGTGGAATGCGCACCTCGCCTGGGAGCAGCAAGATGCAGCAGAGGCTCCTTTGGAGGGAAGGTAGGTACGTGTTTAGTCAGTATTGCTACTGGAGACAGAGTATCCTCAAACCACAGCCTTGGAGATACACATACACGCTTTAAAGTACAACCTTTCTTTTGCATATAATAAGGGAATTCTGACAGCAGGTTGGCACACCCACTAGGAACAAAGCTTAAACAGGCACTGTCAGCTGCCCCAGGGCTTTACATAAGAATAAAAGATTGAAAGGTGTGCTGCGGGGATGATTCATATACCTGAGGCTTAGACCAGGTGCTCTGCAATTAACTGCATTAACCTGCAGCTGGAGTGAGTTCAGAGTGAAGGTTAGCTATTCTCAGTTCAATTGGTTTAAAATCTGTACTGGGGATTATATTAAGTTATTTATATGGCTGAGTTTTTTGTTGGTTTTGGGTTTGGGTTTTGGGTTTGGTTTTTTGTGTTTGTTCTTTTTTTTGTCTGGCTCTGCTGAGAGGTTAAAAAAAAAAGAGTGCTGTCTGTATGTTGAGCTTTAATAATATTTAATACAGAATATAGAGGAACCCTCCTTCTAAAGTTAAAGGGAGGAACCACGAAATGACATTTAAAGTTAGGATGACATTTATTTTGGTATATCCACTGACTTGGGGTAGGTGGAGAGAGATAGATGGCTTTGAAAAGCAGAATGCTTACAGGGATAACCCTTTTCCAGTTTTACAGAATGTGGCAGGGCTTAAAAAATGTGCCTGCCTTAGCACATGGACAGACTACATGATCTCTTTTGAAATCTGCACAGGATCTTTTTACCCGCTGGGTTTAATTTCAGAATCCAGTGCAGTCATTAAAGAAAATAAAATTATGTTTGTTCTTTCATCTGGAGCACAGAGCAGTATCAATTTTTCATTCCCTCCTCCTTTGCATTCCTCCTTCCAAAAAAAGATGTATAGATGGAAGAATTCACCCTATAGCTCCCCTAAATTTTCTGATCTTCAACAGCTGCTTTGAATTGATTCTGTATACTTGGTTGCCTAATGTGTGCAACATGTAACACGGTTTCTGTACTCTTGAACATGAGATTGCCAAAACTGAAATATTATGTGTACTGAATTTGCAATCGATCTTAAAAGGTCTATCTGTATCTTCCCAAATGTCTGAATTTTCTTATGACTCTCTCATGAAGTAATAGTGTATTCCAACACTGCAGTGCTGAGCACTTCCCATTCACTAACATCAAGCAGAATATTCTTCATTTAAAGACAGGGGAAACACAAAGTTAGACAATGGGCTTGTGTACACAGAGGCGTTTTCCAATAATACTATATCATTATACTTAAACCATTGCTGTTTTCTGTACACTTCCCTATGCAGATACAAGTATTTCAGACTAAGCGTGTCTTTTCTCCCACCTTGTTTTCATCATTTCCTAATAATAATAATAATAATAAAACTAAATAGGAAAAAAAAATCTGAACATCTGAGAGTGATTTAAATGTAGCACTTCCTCACTGTATTTCACACTGGTATAACTCCACTATATAGGAGAGCTTTGTGTGTCTTATTCTGCACCATGCTGGCAGTTTGTGGATTTGAGCCAGACTGATTCTCAGTCTAGTGCTTTAACATTTCCATCAAATTCCTGCTTTGACATGGGAAATACATCTGTGTCAGGTTATGTATGATGACTTGGGTTCCAGGACAAAAGAACAGGTTGGATTTTGTGGCATGAGAGTGGACTATGGTTTAGGCTGTCAGTGAATGTAGGGCTCAAATTGCCAACACACACTCTGGCCCAAAACACAGCCTAACCAGGTCTCTCTTGTCCTGCAGTCTGACATCCTAGATTAGAGTTTTTGCCAGCCAGCTAGGATTAGTTTTTAGTGTCATCAGGTGAGAGAAAGATTGTACTACAAACACACTAGCTGTGGCTTTTGGACAGAACCAACTTTTATATGTGACCTTTATGCTCATTTTGTGAAAATTGACATGCCTGCCTTAACTACTGGATCAGTCTCTTCTGTGCCTCTTGCTTGCAAGATACACAAAGCACCTCTTTTTTGTGATCTGGAAATAATAAATAGCATTCCAAACAATGGTACTTAAATTTCTCACTTTTCATGCTTGCTTCAGAGAACGTGCGATTGCCATCACACTGTTAAAATTAAAATGCCAGATGGAGAAAGTCGAAGAGAAACATACAGCAGTGTTTAAACCCATATCATCCATTTGTGGTAACTAAGAATATAAGAATGTAGAATGGATATGCAGGTCAGGTGAAAAGTCCAACTAGTGTGATATTCTGTCTCTGACAATGCCCTCTAGCAAATGCCCAGGGAAGAGTGTAAGAATGAGTAAAACACAAAGCTATTGTGGAATTGGTACTTCCTCAATATATCATACCATACATTGGGGAATAACATATACCTATGGGGAATACCATATACCTATCATATACGTATGGGAAACTTTGAATTACTAGATTTTAGTTCAGATCCATCACAGAAGCATAACTGCATTGTGGAAGTCACATTTCTTCTGCCTCAAACTCCCTGATACTCCTTCTAGCACTAGTGAAAGTCAAGTAGATATTGATTTTTTCCTGTATAGGTTAGGGTAAGATTTAGGCCCCAGACCATTTACACAGTAATTCCCTGCCCATATTCTGAAGAATTATCACATAACACTAGAGGTAAAAAACAAGGAAAAATACAGTTGAAAATAGATTTTACATAAAAGAAGCAGCAGGAGAAAAACACAGACAAACCCACCCTAGTGTGAGTCAGTGCTATGATAGGAATGGTCCACAACAGCTATAGTTTTGAAGAATTATGTAATTGGAAAGACCATGACTGCTTCCACTCAACAGCACAGCAACGTCTTTGCTTCCAATAATACCAGGATTTTGCCCTTAGAGTGGTGGTTATCCACCTGAAAAAGAAAACGTCATGCCATTTCATACTGCAAGAGTGTACGTGCTCTGGCCTGTTTTGCAGTGGCCAATTCAGCTGACAGTGGCCAGCAGAGTTCATAACGTCCCTGTTGAAGACCCGCACTTTCACAGCTGCACTGCTGCAAAGCTTTAGTGTGCTCAGGCAGCTCCCCACTGATTCTTTTTAAGTGTGCTTAAGCAAAATAGCTGAATTTTGTTCTATATGCTGAAGGCTATTTGCTGAGTTTGCAAGGCAAGAGTAAGCAGTAGTAAACTAGGAGGCTTGCTTGGTACGCACCTGTGCTCCACTGATGCAGAATGCACATGAATTTGCTGTGTGGCGGCAGTAGTTGGAGAAATCCTTGATTGTCTATAAAAAGCTGTTCCCTAACCTTGACATTCAGTAGCACACTCTGCTCCCTTCATTTTGCTTAGCTAGAAGTACACATCGGGCAGCGCACTAGCAACTCTCCAGCACTAAATTAATGTGCAGTTACCAGGGTATACTCTCCATTTTGGCATCGTCAACAAAGAATCCACAGTTGCAAGGAGACAAAATAGCCAGTTGTATATGTACCACGCACACCATATGTGCCTTTCAGACCTGGCTTTGGAGTGTTATCCAGTGAATGACAGGTGTTGGTAAACATCTGAGAAAGAAAAAGATTAAACTAGAAGGAGCAAGGTTTGAATTAGAATACCATAATTTAATTTCTTACTGTGCTCTTCTTTCCGTTTCTGATGCAGATACACATTTTGTTTCACATTTTTTCCCTCTTTACATTGATTATAAAAGGACTTACCTACAATGCCACACAAGGATTTTAAAAGCATTAATTAATTCATTTTTGCAAAACACTGGGAGACATGGGTCTCTCTTATAGTCACTTTTAAAAGGCTCTTATGAAGAGAATTGAACTTAAGACAGGAAGGCAACTTATGCTAGGATTGTTTTCTACATGCTAAGAAGGCTGATATATCAGGCTATGTTTTTATTACGGTGGTCTATATCAAGGATGAGAGGAGGTACATTGCAGGTTTCCAAACTGATTTTTGTTCAGATTTTTTTAAAAAATAATGTTAGGTAAAAACTTTCCAAAGAGATAATGTGATAAATCAAAGAAAATCAGTCTAGTATTAGGAAAGTAAGTGTCTCTTACCCGTCTTCTGAAAAATTATTTGAAAACCTTTATTCAGAACTTCAGAAAAGGGTGTTACTGTGGCTGCCACCACCTTTACTGTGAAGTGCAATACAATATAACATGCGGTGCTATAAAGGAACTCTGCGGGATAAAAGGGCCTGAGAGATCTTTACCATTTACTTAATGGACATGTAAGAATCTTGGTATCCTCTGCAGCGGGCAAAGGAACTGGCGTAGGCCTCTCTGGCTCACACAGTGAAATGTCAAAGACAAGGACAAAGGCAGGATACGTCAGAAAGCTACAGTATTTTAGCTGCTGTAACGCTCTCAGGGGCTGCACTTGAGCCAGAATGGCCCTTGCATTAGGTTGTAAATCATTTTCCAGCTCTCTTCAAATATGCTTTCCTCCCTCCTCCAAGAATTACTATCATTAATTTGACATTCAGGTAGGTAGATAAAACTGAGTCAAGGACTGTTAAAGGTTAAAATTGATATTTTATTAAATCATGCAACTAAAAATTACCTTTACAAAGACATGAGGGTTCATAGAGGGAGGTCTGGAATTTTAGCCTACTTCCCAAACTAGAAAATCATCTTAAACGCATTAAATAGATTGCTAACGCAAGTTCACCACTATGTTAGTTTTCCCTGCATGACAGTTTAGAGACTACTAATGAAACTCTAAAATTGCTCTTTTCTTCTCATATGGGACAAACACATAGGCACTACCAAATGAGGCACTGAAAAAGCATAAACTAATCTTCCGAAGTGAAAAAGACCATAGAAATAATCCCAGAATAATGAATGGGTTTGGAAGATATAGGATAAAGAGAACTGACTTGTCTATTGCATCCAGTTCTCTGCTGCTGAGCAATTGATGAAAGACAAAGCCATCTTCTTATGGAATAGGGATATTGTAAAAACCATGTAAGAGAATTAAAGAGTCTACCTGTCACTGATGTTCAATGAGGGAGATTTTTCAAGTTTTGCAGGTCAAAGCTTCTAGGTTGTTGTTTTTCAATTATTATACCAAGTCTGAGAAATGCAGAAGTCTGGAAATAAGCTGTTTTTCAGATTTTTTGTTAGTTTCTGGATAAGTGCATCATCTTCATGATTTCTTGAATCTGACCAGTTACAGAAGTACCAAAAGAATATGTAATCCGATTTATTGCCTCTACCTACACAAGTTTGGTGACCTTTACAAAGGTTTAAACAACACTTTGATGTAGAAAGTGTTGTAAAAGTATCAAAAATTAAGACTTAAGATCCTGAAAAAGATTACTTAGGTAAAACAGGACAGAAGTGGTGGACACAGAACAACATTTTGTGGCATCTTTGAGGCTTTTTAAGTCCTGGGGTAGAGGATGAAAACAATGCCTCACGTTAAAGCACCAGGGATCTCCAGCTCACGTTTGCCTACTCTGGCAGCTCTCTGATAAATCTCATTCCCTTTCTAATCGCATATTCTAAATCTTTACTTCTGGCCGGCCCCCAGTCTGTTCTGAATATTATAGGATGGGTCCAGAAGCTGGGATGTGACTACTTCAACAGTTATAGACAGTGGAAATTACCTTTTACATCAGTGTCCACAGGCCATTTCTTCCACTACCAAAACAAGTAGTGAACAAGTATGAAAGGAAAAAAGACTAAGCCTCCAACAATCTCAATCCTCAGACCCATCCTATAGCTACATTACCCTTTTATTTAGAGATATTATGCCTGAAAAGTATGTCTTTCCTGGAACATTCACAAGAAAGCGTAATTTCACATTTCTCATCAAGTTTACTCTACATGAACAAAGTAGAGTAACTCTCACAAATGGACTTCTGTATATTTTTTTGGGAGTTCATGAATGCTATTTATTATTAGGGGAATGCATCTTGCTGTCCTCTACTATAGCAGTAATAAATGTATTTATTACTACCATTTTAATCCTGAAAGTCCCTGCCTGCACCAGAGGTGCCAAAATGCTTAAGGCATTGCATAGGCAATTAAAAGATACAATATTAGTGAGAAACCTGAATTGAAGGCTATTCAGGAGATCAGATGCATGGCCAGCAGGAAGACTACAGTATTGCAAAAGTTTACTAGCAGAGAAGGGAGATTTCCACAAGATTATTGCCTAGGTATGAAGGCTCTTGGTGGACTGAGGAAATCCAGATAAAACATCTTCCATCCGCTGCAAGCTCAAGTGAAATAGGATAACATCCATATGTCAAAAATACTGCTATATACTTCAGATTGCTTTCTACCCCATCATCTTTCCATAATCTAGATGCTAATTTAGAGAGGCACTGAAACTACAACTGGGAGCTGCAGGCTCTGAGAGTGTCTTTCAGGATCTTCCAGAAGAACAAAACTAAAATTATTTTACCCATTCTTTGCAAGCTAGATGCTGCAAATATTTGTACTGGAATTTTATTGGAAAGATACTTTAGTGATGCTTTACAAAACAGCATGAGGAGCAAAGATTCTTCTGGAGCAGGGCGGTTCATTCTTTCTTAAACCAGAGAAGATTAAGGGCCAGAGATTATCACTTCCCTCCTTGTGCACCATCCAGGTGGTACACAAGTAACGTAGGTTGTATAAAATAGTCCCCGGAATTGGGAGTTCCTAGGAACTGGTTCACGTGCCTGCAACACCTGGTGCTGCAAGGGCAGCAATAGCCATCTCGACACTTGAGACAGCTTGCCTGGGATCTTACTGCTCCTGCCTATCGCCAGTTGCTTGCATTTGTCTTTGTGAAGATGTACATACTCATATGTGAATGAGAGAGTTTTAAAAAGATTGGTTTTATCATGAAAAGTAAGAGGGGAGAAGTTATGGATAGAAAATAAGGGAGGAAGTGACTAGAAGAGAACTAATTAAACCTCACTATCATATGCAGTTTTCACTGTGCTTACGCCTTTACGAGTCTAGATTTGGCTGTAAGATATGCAAACAGTGCATGCAAAAAGAACAACGAGTTAAGTTTATCGAATGGTGTATATAAGAAAAGAAAATCTGTGTGCATTTTCTTTTTTACTAGGCCTGTCCTTGTTTTTAGTCTCTATAGAAATTTCTTCTGTGGCCTGTGCCTTAAAATGGTAATATGCCTGTAATATTAGAGCATAAGTGAAAAGGATATTCTCCTACCTTTACGTAATTTAAGAATTACTGGGTTTATTTCTGACCACAAATCTTTTTTATTCTGCTTTGGCTTTAGTTTTGTTTGTTGTTTTTGTTCCTAAGAGGAGTAAAATACTGTATCTTTAAATTAGGAGTAGCTGAATAATGAATCTTGGGCAGTGAAAAGGCTAATGTGCTGTGGAAGAGAAGGAGTTTAATCTAATTTAGTTGGAGGGTGTCTGTCTGTGGTGTTGTTTTCTGGACTGTGGGAATAGAGGAGGGAAGCTGCCCCAGTGAATGGTTCCTCCTGAGCCAGAATCAGTGGGGAGTCCCTTAGATGCCACTGATCCGAAGCCAGGCCATGAAAAGGGGATTAAAGAAATGTTCTGATTTGCAATTCACACTAATGCACCCCGTCGAACCTTTGGTAATATTTCAAACCACATTTCAAGGGAAGTGCCCTTAAAATAGCCAGCTAAATTGTATTAGAGCAATACTATACAACCCACTCATCCATTTATGATTTGTTTTTGTTTTTAATTCTTTTAACTGTTGGTGGTGGTGGCTTTCTAAGGTAATTAAAACTTTTGTGCATTGTGAATATTCGCACTTGCATGGGAATATTTCTCAGTATGCCTGGCCTATTAGGCAGGCATGTTTATTTAAATATTGGAGGAAAACTGCTACAAAGATTCTGTGGCTAGGAAAAAATAAGCCCATTTGCTTTAAAAAGTAAACATTTTTCTGCATGTCATTTAATTTTACAAATATCTAGTGGAAATTCAGTAAGAAAGGCAGGCTTATAAAATTGCTAAAATAGTTATCAGCTTTCTTTTTTTGTGTGTGATCTTTTTCTTTCACAGTTGCTACCTTCTGTATGGCTAGTGTGGTTTTTTTTAAATATGTAGGTTAGAATTTGTTACCAGAATGAAACATGTATCAGATGTGAGCAGTTAAAAAGTGTCTGAATGAATGAATACAAATAGAGATGAGGATAGGATTATTGAGTGAGACTAACATTAAACTGATCTCTATTTTTTGTGCAATGAACAGCTGGCCAAAAATATTAAACCTGAAAAACAGTTATAGTGCAAACTTCTTAAACATAAGACTGTAAATATCCGTTCACGTTCTGTCATAACACACTATTGATAATCATATGTAATTTAGACAATTTTACTAAAAATCTTTAATGCATTAATTAACTCTTCAGCTCCCCAAGCCTATCATTTCATTTCTTTTTACTGCTGAAGTGTCAGAATATTTTATCTCAAATGGATTATTTGGTTTTTCTTTAATCCCGTTTCAGGAAACCTTGCCTAGCACTGTAATTTCCATTGACTCTAACATGTATAGAATAGATGCAACTTTGATTTTCACCATTACCCATATCAAAGTATTTTATTACACTGTCACTGCAGTAGATTACACAGCATTAAACTTTGCCATTGCAGGGATGAGGGGTGGTGGTGTCTTTTTGCATGTCTTGTTTATGGTTTCCTTTACCTACAAAATATTTAGTTATGGTTTGAATTGTGACATGCCTTATTAAATATTCAGGTTTTTTAATCTTTTGCTTATGAGACAGAAGAAAAGCTGGACTTTAAGATACAGATGATTCCTCTGCACATTTTTGGGAGGTGGGGAGATGGATAGCTAGAGGGAGAAATGCATCTTTCCTGTGAGTTGGCACATTATTTGAAATCATGTTTAATTATAAAGTTTCATTAAAAATCTTTTGCTTAAAATTTTAGAAGCCTAATAAGATTTCCATTAATTTAAACATATCACTATTCCCACAACGGCCCAAATGCTTTCTTTTTCCTCTTTCATCCATGGTTAAATATGTAAATAAAATGTCTAAAGTCATTCTTCAAAGAAGACAAAAGAAAAAAGAGCTGAGGGAAAAGACAGCCATAAAATTCCTCCCAATTCTCCATAACATTTGCCAGAGGGGGGCCAACTCCTAGCCAGGGCCTAGCAGCAGGGGTGCCTGGCTGCTCCATAGAATCACACATCTCAAATCCCACACACAGGAGAAAAAAATAAAATAAAATATCTTTTCAGCTGGAGCCATCAAAAGGCTCTTTTCATTTACTACTTACAGAGGTATCTTCCAGTTGCTGATTTCTCAGCGCTCTCATTTTTCTATAATACTGTCCTATTTGTTAGTTTCACTGACTCAAGCTTGTTGAATGGGAGATACTCCTAGATAGCTCTTTAAAAAGATAGAAAGTAAAATAAATGATCTAAAGTGGGATGCATTGGCTAAAATAATGGCTAGAAAAACAAGGCTGATTTAAATTGGCACATAAAAGATCAATTAAGAGAGAGACACAACTGCAAAGGCTGGGGGTTCCTTCCCTTCCCCCCCCCACTTTCATTTGTATTTCTCTTTGCCTCTTAGGAGAAAAAGGTTGCTATCAGTGCTATAGAAGAAAACAGGCCATGTTTTATTTCATGTATTTTTTCTACATTAACGTGAATGCTGATATAATATGCTTTTCAAAAATACTTGTTAAAAAAAATAAAGAAAAACAAGCTCCCAAACAATCAAGTTGAACAAAACAAATATTGAATATGTTCATCTTGCATATTATTTAAATTCTACTTTTTAGAATAGAATTTACTTGTCCCTTGTAAAAGCTTTCCCCACACTTCCCTACTACCCCCAGCTGAGCTCTCTAGAAGAGGAATCAGGATGCATACAAATACTAAGAAAACAGGCTCAGATTAATGAAGAATGGAAATGCCCCAACACACACTCACTCTCACACACATCTATACACAGAGACACACTAAAATAAATAAAGCTTTTTTTGCACATAACACTGCCTGCTTTTGTAACGTTCCCTAAAGAATCTAAAAATGCCTAAGGAAAGGTCAGCCCCTAAGACCAATACTTTATAAGTATAATCTCCTCGATCCACTGAAAAGCCACAAAAAGGACTACTGTTTTAAAACGTTTTTATGATGGCTTTTACTTCCAGGCAAAAACTAGCCACATCTTCAGGGTTTTCAAAGAGAAGCATTAGCCCTGGTTTGTTGTCCTTGCTTGGATCCATTTCACCCTTATCACAATTGAGGAAGCCAACAGTTTCCTTTCTAGAGCCTGGTGGGGTATTAACTCTGACCCTGCGGGATTTGGTAGTTTCCAGGAGAATCCGTGTTCATTTCGATAAGAAACAGGCACTAATGGAGAGGAGCCCGGTTTGTGTGGGCGAGCATGAATGAAGAAAAAGAGAGATTTTCCTTCTTCATTAATATGTTCGCTAAAACTAAGCTTAAAGGGGGGTGGGGTGTGTGTGGAAGTAGAGAAGTAGAGCTAATCTTTTAACTTCTGATCACAGTGCTCCTTTTCGGTCTGTAAAACTGTGAATTATAGTTTGACTTGGGATTTAACTTCTAGCTCTGATAGACCAGTAAGCAAAATAAACTTCAAAGCATAACTTAAAAAGTAAACACAACTCACTTCAGAATGATCTCCGTCTCCAAAATCTGTAAGTATCTTTCTATAGTGGATGAAGTAACTTTCCCAAGGTTATGTCTCTAGTCCTCTTAGGCTTTCTTATTTAAGGAAAAGGGGGAAGAAAAAAAGAAGAAAAAAACCAAACCAAACAAAAAAAACCCCAAAACCAACCAAGCTACTTTTCGAGTGATGCCATACTGTGATTAAAAACATGATCAGGTGCTTTTTCAGCAATCCTGCCTGTCTTGTTCATTTAGGAATTAGAGACAAAGCACGACATTTGAAAACAGCTGAGATTCCGGGCTGAAAGCAACCATATTTTATGACCCTGGCAGCGAAGAGTTTATAGCACTCGCCATAAAATGCATCCTCCTCCCCACATCCTCCCTGCTAAAGCATTGCCCCCCCTCCAATAAAGGCAGTCAAGGAGGCACCACCTTCAACCCTCTTATTAGGAGACACGAAGTCTGCAGCACTCGCTCTCCCTGGCTTCCTACCTGAGCGAGGGAGGTGAGGCTGACGCCTTCTAGAGAAAAGATCTTGTTAAACTTTCAAGGGAGGGCAACGGGAGGGAAAGGAAGGAAAGACAGAAGGAGGGAGAAACAAACGGGGCTTTTTCTAATCTGTGCTGATCAAGGAAAACCTGTAGGGGTCCTTAAGGAGGTTTCAAGGCGTTCCGAGTGATTGGAAAGTAATCACCGTGTCAGCTTCACCTTTCTCATGCAAAGTGGATGTCGTATGCAAGGCGGATCCTGCATAGGTTTTTTTATTATTATTTATTTATTTATTTTATTTTATCCTTGGACTCAGCCGCCTCCTAAAAGCCCCAGCTGCTCCAGCCCCAGGAGTTCCTGCTGGCGCGGGGGGAGCGGAGCAGGCACACAGCACAGAGGAGCCAGCCCAGCTCTGCAAAGCGCAGCAGAGCCGACCTATTGCAGTCCCAGACCAGAGGGCGGCGAGAGGGGGCGGGCGGGGGTGTGTGTGTGTGTGTATGATTTTTCAAGCCCCCCTCTTCAATGGCTTAGATATTTCCTCCTCCTCCTCCTCCTTTATTCTACACTCGGATAAACCAATCCCCGCCTCTCGGCAAGAAAGTACGGAGCTGTTACCCGCTCTGGGAAGAGGAAAATCCCTGGGGAAACCCTATGCACCAAAAAGCCGCCCGGGACATGTGCAAGTTGAAGCGGTGATCGCTCGGATCTGTCCAGACCCTAAAGCGTTCCGGCCCCGCTCTGCCCGCGCTTCGAGGGAGCAGCAGCGGGGAGGAGGAGGAAGAGGAAGGGTGGTGGAAAGACGGATCGCAAAAGTGGAAGCCCGGGGAAAAGAAAGTTGCTGGGCCCCCCGCAGTAAGTTTTGCGCATCTGTGGATTGGGGGTACTTTTTCTTTTCCTGGCTCTTTGCGAAGTTGCCTGCCCGCCTCCCTGCTCTGCGGGCGGGGCCGATGCTGAGCGGCCCGGGCTATGCTGACCTGTCTGCCGCCGTACCCAGCCGCCCAGCTCCCTCGCCGAGGTCGGGGGCGATGCTGTCCCAGGCAGGAGCCCTGCGGCCGCTGAAGTGACCGCCGCCTCCCCCCCGCTCCCCGCCCCGCACGCCCCCAGCGCCGGGCGCCGCAGGGAGGGAGGGAGGGAGCCGCGCTCCGGACCCACGCCCGGCTGCTTGCGCCGCCGCCGCGATGGGGGGAGCGGCGAGGAACTTCGTCCGGACGCTCCTGGTGCTCTGCTGGCTGACCTGCTTCTGCACGGGGATAAGCTCGATAGACATTGACCGCCCCGGTGACGGGAGGTGCCAGCCGATCGAAATCCCCATGTGCAAGGATATAGGGTACAACATGACGAGGATGCCGAACCTGATGGGACATGAAAACCAAAGGGAAGCTGCCATTCAGCTGCATGAGTTTGCCCCCTTGGTGGAGTACGGTTGCCACAGCCATCTGAAATTTTTCCTCTGCTCCCTCTATGCCCCTATGTGCACAGAGCAGGTTTCTACACCGATCCCAGCCTGCAGGGTTATGTGTGAGCAGGCGAGGCTGAAATGCTCTCCTATTATGGAGCAGTTCAATTTTAAATGGCCAGACTCCTTAGACTGCAGCAAACTGCCCAACAAGAACGACCCCAATTACCTCTGCATGGAAGCCCCCAACAACGGATCAGATGAGCCACCCAGAGGAGCCAGCATGCTGCCACCCATGTTTCGTCCACAGCGGCCCAGCAGTGGCCACGATCTGCAGCAGCATAAGGACAGCCTCAGCAGAACCGCCTGTGAAAATCCTGGCAAGTTCCACCATGTGGAGAAGAGTGCTTCCTGCGCACCGCTCTGCACTCCAGGGGTTGATGTTTACTGGAGCAAGGATGACAAACAATTTGCTGTCATTTGGATTGCCATCTGGTCCATTCTGTGCTTCTTCTCCAGTGCGTTTACTGTACTCACTTTTCTGATAGATCCTCAGCGTTTCAAGTACCCCGAGAGGCCCATTATCTTCCTCTCAATGTGCTACTGCGTCTACTCAGTGGGGTACATTATTCGCCTCTTTTCAGGTGCTGAAAGTATTGCCTGTGATAGGGACAGCGGCCAACTCTATGTCATCCAGGAAGGACTGGAGAGCACTGGCTGCACCATTGTGTTCCTGGTTCTGTATTACTTTGGTATGGCAAGTTCCTTGTGGTGGGTAATCTTGACTTTAACTTGGTTTCTAGCAGCTGGGAAAAAATGGGGGCATGAAGCAATTGAAGCAAACAGTAGCTACTTTCATTTAGCAGCATGGGCCATTCCAGCTGTGAAGACTATAATGATCCTAGTTATGAGAAGGGTGGCTGGAGATGAGCTGACAGGGTTGTGCTATGTTGGAAGCATGGATGTGAATGCCTTGACGGGGTTTGTACTCATTCCATTGGCTTGTTATCTAATCATTGGCACTTCTTTTATTCTTTCTGGTTTTGTGGCCCTTTTTCATATCAGGAGGGTGATGAAAACAGGTGGAGAAAATACTGACAAATTGGAGAAACTTATGGTCAGGATTGGTGTCTTCTCAGTCTTGTACACAGTGCCTGCAACTTGTGTGATAGCTTGCTATTTTTATGAAAGACTTAATATGGATTATTGGAAAATTGTGGCAACTCAACAGAAATGCAGGATGAACAATCAGACTAAAAATTTAGACTGCATGATGAATAACTCTATTCCAGCAGTAGAAATTTTTATGGTCAAAATTTTTATGTTATTAGTTGTGGGCATTACTAGTGGTATGTGGATCTGGACTTCCAAGACTCTTCAGTCCTGGCAAAATGTTTGTAGTCGAAGATTAAAGAAGAGAAGTAGGAGAAAACCTGCAAGTGTTATTACAAGTAGCGGAATCTACAAAAAACCTCAACATCCACAGAAAACTCACCTTGCAAAATACGAATCGACATTACAACCACCCACTTGTGTGTGACCAGGTTTTAGAAAAGACTGTCTCACCTTACAGACTTACAAATGTCCACAGTAGCAGTCAGAAATTAAAAAATAAATGGTGCTGGTGTTTGTCAGAGAACAGTTTAATATCTCAAGGCAAAAAATGTATCAGGCTGAATTCAGGACCTGGTGAAAAAATGAAGGTAAATGTACTTATGGAAAGGTTTTCAGTGAAAGAAATATTGTGAACTAAAGCAGTCTCTTCTGTTACTAATTTGTAGTTAAGTACTTTATCCAGCCCCCAGATTTTACTTTTTTTTTTTTTTTTTTTTTTTTTTTATAACAAACAAAT